>WBMZ01002485.1:63008-91744 GCA_013400975.1 Atrichornis clamosus | reverse complement strand
CAATCCCACATCCCAATCCCACATCCCCATCCCACATCCCACTCCCACATCCCCATCCCACATCCCCATCCCACATCCCCATCCCACATCCCAATCCCATATCCCACACTCTGTTCCACCTCCCCCAAGCCCTCCTGCCGCCAGGGCCGCTCTGGGGCCGGGAGTGCTCACCCAGCTGGAAACCACCAGGATCCTGGCTGGATCCATCCTGCCCTGGCTCCCTGCTGGATCCAGCCCCGGGACGGGGCAGGCAGGGTGTGACGGTGTCCAGGAGGACCCACAGACCCCACAGGCCCCATGAGAACTTTCCCAGCAGGGTTCTGCTCTCCAAGCACCGACCATTCCCGCTCCGGGTTGTTCCCGTTGGGATGCTGTCCCTCACTGCCCAGCCAGGGGCGCGAGGCGCTGCCACCTGCACTGCCGGGGACTCCCCTTCAGGAGCTCCCGGGGGTCTGAGCCCTTTCCAGACGTGCAGGTGACCTCCTGCTCTCCGAGAGCCGTGTGCTGCTGCATGGAAAGGGACGGACACGGATCCATCCCTGGGGTGCGAGCTGCTGAAGCCTCACCTGCAGAGCTGCTGGGGCTGTGGCGCCTGGTGGGTTTCCGTGGTGAGGAGCACACCACCCTGAGGTTTTCCAGATCCCAGGCTAGGACTGACACCGGATCCAGAGATGTGGAACCAGCTCTAAACATTCCCAATTGTCCAGACTGCACAGCCAGCAAAGGAGGAGGTGAAGTCCCCGGGCCCCACAGTTCCCAGTGCCCCTGCAACTGGTTGGGGTAGCAGGGACATACGGGGCACCCCAGAAGTAAATCCCATCCTTTTCCTCCTTGATAGCAGGAACCTGCATGCACAAGCTTTTCAAGAGGTTATAGGGAATCTCCTTTCCCATTTCCAGCTGTTATCCCACTGAATTCTGCGATCCCACAGGCTGCTCTGGGGCTGCCCAGCTCGCTGTGACACTCTGGTGTAGGGTGGCCCTACACCAGGCTGCTCTCAGGTGGCCGTTCCTCCACACCACACCCCAATGCTGTTGTGCTTTTCATCCCAACACCATCCATTGCCATTTTTCCTTGGATCAGGGCCATCAGCCCTCAAGAATCCCCTGAAGTGCAGCCTCATTTGGCTCAAGGAAGGGCGGGCTGAGCCCCCCAGCTCAGAAGACCCCTGAGGGCTGAGCAAGGAGGGGAAACCTTTCTCTGACAGACCTTTGGCTCTTCCCTCTGGGTCCCGCTTCCCTTTTTTTTCCCAAAACGCCGGCGAGGTGACACGTCATGTCCCGGCTTTGCAGGGACCCAGCTCTCCCCGGATCCTGGAGATCCCTGTGCCAGGAGCATCCTCCCTCCCGGCACGTAGGGCCCGCGCAGATGGGAGCCCCTCGGAGCCGGCTCCAAAGGCAGCAGTGTGGGAAGCACAGGCTGCCCTTCCGTCACCCTCCTGCACGGGGTCCCCTCCGGAGCATCGGGCCGGATCTGGGTTGTTTTGTCCTTTTTTTTTTTTTCCCCTTCTTTTTCCCCCCACCCCCGCCATCTCCCTGTAACAACCAGGACTTTTCACAAGCCGCCGCCCTCCCCCTCTTTTCCTCTGTGACTCATTCCCTCTGCCCTTGCAGCCGGGATGTGCCGAGCCCCACGTCCCACAGGAGGGGCAATCCCGGGGCAAGGGACAACCGGGGACTTAATGCAACACAGCGAACGTTTTCTTCCCTTTTGCACTAATTCCAGCAGGGAATTTCAGTGCAAGAAACAAACAGCTCATGTGCAGGAGGCTCAGAAGTAGAAATCCCCCGCTCTGTGGCAGCAGGGCTTTCATGGAGCGTAGTGGTTGGACTGGATGACCTTAGAGGTGTTTTCCAGCCTAAGTGATTCCATGATTTATGCGGCTGGAGAGGTGGCGGTGTGAGGACAGGCTGGCCAGGCTGTGGCCGTGGAGCCAGTCAGCTGCTCCAGCACCACTCTGTGCCATCCCTGTGGGTGTCTGGGGAGGGCATGGAGGGGGTCACCCAGATCCCACTGGGCTGGGAGAGGGTTTGGTACCTGCAGGGATGCAGATGGATCCACGAGCCGTGGTGTTTGTCCCCAAAAGGGCAGCAGCGCTGTCACACGGCAGCCACCTGTGCCATCCCGTCCCCACACCCCTCAGTGACCTGCAAAGCCTAGGGGGTAAAAGCTCCTGGTGGCTCTGGTCCTGTCTCTGTCCCCAGAGCCACCCAGCTGCTGCTGCAGCCGTTGTACTCCAGAAAACAGTGGGGAGCAAACCCCTCCTGCCCCCAGCCCCTTCTGTCCGCACCCCCTTGATCCACAGATCCAGTCACTGACCCCTCTTCAAGCATCACATCCCAACCCCACCCCTAATCCCAGCACCCCCCACCAGCCCAGACCCCCCAGCCCCGTTAAGGGGAGTCTGTACCTCATTAGAAGGGGTTAAAGAGCCTGGAGAAGTGGCCACTGTCACAGAGAGGGCTCAGTGCTCGGGTGATAAGCTGGTATTTGTGGCACCCAAACCCACGGGGGACACCCCCCACTGTGGTGTGGCTCACCCTGGAGGGGTGGGAACACTGAACCCTTCACTGAACATGTGGGGCCATCACTGCACGGGGCTTCAGTCCCACCCTGGCCTCCAAATCACAGAGTCACGGAACCAAAAAAAAAATCATAGAATCATAGAGTCACAAAACGGTTTGGGTGGGAAGGGACCTCAAAGCCCATCCAGTCCCACCCCCCTGCCCTGGGCAGGGACACCTCCCACTATCCCAGGCTGCTCCAAGCCCCGTCCAGCCTGGCCTTGGACGCTTCCAGGGATCCAGGGGCAGCCACAGCTTCTCGGGGCACCCTGTGCCAGGGCCTCCCCACCCTCCCAGGGAACAATTCCTTCCCCATATCCCATCTATCCCTGCCCTCTGGCAATGGGAAGCCATTCCCTGTGTCCTGTCCCTCCATCCCTTGTCCCAAGTCCCTCTCCAGCTCTCCTGGCGCCCCTTGAGGCCCTGGAAGGGGCTCTGCGCTCTCCCTGGAGCCTTCTCCTCTCCAGGTGAGCACCCCCAGCTCTCCCAGCCTGGCTCCAGAGGGGCTCCAGCCCTGGAGCAGCTCCGTGGCATGGATGTATCCTAACGCAACACAGTGACAGCAAATGTGCAGCGGGTTTTGGAGTGGGGTGGGGCAGGAATGCAGATCAATCCCTGTGCATTTGTGTCAAAACTGTCCCTTTGTGCACTGACATCTTTACCAGGGCTCTGGAGAGGGAGAACTTCCGGGCTGTGCTCTCCTGGGCACGGGGAGGATGGGCCTTGGTGTCACTGCAGTGCCTGCTCCTGCAAGGTTGCAGCCTGGATTTGCAGGACTTCAGGGCTCAGGCACCAAAGGGCTGGAGGATTTACAAGCCTCCTGTTGTTGCTTCTGGTGGAAACAGCTGGGAAGTGAGGAGGGCTGGGATGCCCCGAGCTCCTGCCCTCTGACCCCACTGCAGAGGTGCCCACGGGCCCTCCTGGGGGGATCCGGCTGCTGGTGGTGTCGGCTTTGCATCTCCTGCCCGGTGCCAGCTCGCTTTTCCCTCCTGGATTTCGGGGGAGGAGGACTTTCTGCCAAGTGGCTTAAAACCCTGCGAACACACATGGGTGTGTGAGACACCACCAAAGCCCCCAAACCTCTGCAGCTGCGCCCCAGCCCGATGGATGGATTCCCGGGCGAGGTGATGCCCGAGGACATCACTCAGGGAGCTGAGTGACAGCAGCAGGGTGACACTCCCGGTGTCCCGGGGCAGCGCCTCAGCCTCCATCCCGTCCTGCTCTGCCTCGCTGCAGCCCCGGGCAGGACGCTGGGGGTGCTGGGGGTGCTGGGGGTGCTGGGGGTGCCTCCCCACCCGCGCCGAACCATCTGGGATGGATGAGTGAGGCTCAGCTGACGGCGAGCAGCGCTTCCAGCGACCGTGGGCGCCGGGACCGGGGCGAGGACGGCTCGGCTCCGCATCCCCCGCTCCCAGCGGTGCTGCCGGGGCTGGGAAAGGAGCAGACTTGCCTTTTTCCAGGAGATAAGGGCTGAGGAGGAGGTAGGGGAAGGCGCTTCATTAATCTGGTTGTTTCAGAGAGGGACCTGACCAGGGAAAGGAATCTGCTGGAAGGCTGCTCCCTGCGCAGTGTGCCCGGGTTCCTGTCCCCGCGTCTCCCCGGGGACGGCAGCTGCTCGGGCAGCCTCCCCCGTTCTCACAGTCTTGTGCCGTGGATGTCATGAGGATATCAAAAATAAACGAGCAGCTCAGGCTCTCTCCTGGGGAGCTGCAGCCGGGACGCGGCCACGGCCACGTTCCATCTCTCCAGCCACCTGGGTGGGGGGCTGGTGCAGCACAGCCAGCGGGGGAGCATCCCCTGCTTGTGAAGGAGCACCCTGCGCGCTCCCACAGCCCTGGGGCTGAAGTTCCGCAGCCGGAGGGGTGGTTCTGGATCGTGCCCGTGTCACCTCAGGGCTGCCCGTGGGTGCAGCAGGCACAGGACGAGCGCGTCCCGTCCTGCTCGTGCTCGGCTGTCCTGGACATCCCGTGGAGCTTCCCCCAGGATCTGTAAACCCACGTGAGCCCGTGGTGACCCTAAATACATCACTCCTCACTGATGTTTCCCTCTCTGGGCATTAAATCCCCCAGAGGAGTTAAATCCCTCCATCCCTGGGGATGCTGCATCTCCCTCGGGCAAAGCCTCTGGTGCTGGGAGGGTCGGGCTGTGTCCCGCCGGTACCTCCCTGCGGGGACCATTCCCAGCTCCGTGGTGGGAATGCACGACCCATCATGGAGAAGCCTGGCACCTTCCCGTGTCTTCCAGTTATTTTCCTGTTTACAGGTGCCCACGCCCTGTTTATCTCTTGTGACAGCTTATCACGTCTGACTCACGCTCGGCGTGTGATCGGCTCGAACCCCAGCGCTGCCTTCTCTGAGCTCCCACCAGCCCCTCGTGCTGCTCCTGTCCCACAGAGGCAGGGTTGGATGGGATATGGGGAAGGAATTGTTCCCTGTGAGGGTGGGGAGGCCCTGGCACAGGGTGCCCAGAGAAGCTGTGGCTGCCCCTGGATCCCTGGAAGTGTCCAAGGCCAGGCTGGACGGGGCTTGGAGCACCCTGGGATAGTGGGAGGTGTCCCTGCCATGGCAGGGGTGGCACTGGACGTGAGGTGCCTTCCGAACCCAAACCACCCTGTGATTCCATGATTCTTTCCCTTTTCCAAAACAGGTGTGAGCCATAGTCTCAGTGCAGCAAATCACAAAATCCATCCCCAGAAAGAACCTCCTGGAGCTGGGAGCATCAGCCACAGACCAGCAGTGCCCAGACTCCAATATTCCTGACTTAATATTCCCTGGATCTTAATATGATTTTTAAAAAATGATGCAAACAGGCATCAGGATTGCTGGAGCTTATTTGCAACCGTGGACAGTGGGAAAGGAGCGTGGATGTGGCTAGAGCTGAGCTGCTCCCCTTCCCAGGGACACCCTGCACCCCTCAGCAGCAGTCCCGTGGCTGGGCTGTCCAGCCCGAGGGCAGAAGGACAAGCAAGGTCTGGAGCGGAAAGGAGGTCGAGTGGAAAATGAGATGCAGGAGCCACTGGGAGGTACGTGGGAAGAAATCCTTAGGGATAGTCGGGCTCATCAAAGCCAGGTAGAGAAGGCAGGGGAAAAGACCATAAAGACACAGCTTAGAAAAGCTTCGTCAAGGCCAAGTGCTGCTAAATGAGCTGAGGCAATAGGAAAACCACTCCTTCCTGGAATAATAAAGGGATTTTCTGTGTGGGGAGAAGCAGCGAGGGGGGATCCATGGTGATGCTCAGCCTAGCACCGCTCCCCTCTGACAGGAGCACATTCCTCGAGTGGGGTGACCGTGGAAAGTGGGGTGACCGTGGAAAATGGGGACAGCTGGACCTGCCAGGCTCTCTACGGACAGTTATGGTCTGTCCCAGGTTGCAATCAAAATAATTTCTGTATTATCCCTATTTTTTTCCTTGCTTCCTAGGAAATATGGCTGCAGGATCTTTGTTCACCACACATTTCCATGTTCTAGAGCACTTTGAATATAAAAAATTGAGGGTGAATCATATTCTTGCTTTAAATAAAACTCCTTCCATACTTAAGGATGGGTTTGTCATCGATTGTGTGACTTCTGTGATTGAGCAGTGCTTAGAAGGAATAAAGCAGCCAATAATTATCCTTAAATTCCGCCAAGGAGTGCTTTATTGAGGAAGAGACAATGAAAGAGGCAACGTTTGCGGGAAGAAATAAGGTTTTTTATTAAATCAAATTATATAGCTGGAAAATAAAGACTGGCTTTTAACCACAGATCAGAGGTTGGCTATGGACAGTGGAAAACATGGCCATTTTTTAATCTATATTCTATTTAACCTAAAGATGTTTGTGACTCCCCCCTGCCTCCCTTCCCTCCTCTGGCAGGCAGAGCTGTCACGGCACTGTCACAGCGGGACAATAAAAGTCATGTTCTCATCTGCCAGGTGGATGCATTTGTGAAATGATTTTTGGAACAGGGGAGAGCAGTGAATGTTACCTTTCCTTGCTGCACATCCCACCTTCATCTGGCTGTTTTCCTGTCTTTCCCTCAGGATGCTGTGCCGGGAGCCTGGGAAGCGCCGGGTGGTCCCTGCAGTCAGCAGCCGGGGGTCTTGCACGTCGTGTGCTCTGGTGGCCTTTTCTCCACTCCAAAATGTCACAGTCCTTTTCAGGCAATAAAAAGCAGCGTGGAGAGATGGCTTTGAAGTCAGGAAACTCTGCAGTGCCTGTTGGATTCGGGGCTCAGCATCACCAAATCCATGGGAGCTGAGAGCTGGGAATCACAACTACAGGAGAGCTTTCAGCACCACGCTCTGATGGGCAGAGCCTGTTTTTTCCTTCACCTTCCCATTTTATTCTGCAAACTCCCTCCTTGGACCCAGCCGAGCAGTGCCCAGGGGCCATTCCTGGCCCCTCTCTCCTCCGTGGATCTGTGGAGGATGAGGAAATCAGGCAGAGAAGGAGGATTTTGGTGACAGAGCTCACACAGTTTTGGGACCCCCTCCTGGATCATAGGAGAGGGTCACTGTCCCAACAGTCCCTCTTCCCTAGGGAAGTGGTGGAGTCACCATCCCTGGAAGTGTTCAAAACACGAGCAGATGTGGGGCATTGTGATTATGGTTTAGTGGGAGTGGTGGGATTCAGCCAAAGCTGGGACTTGGTGGTCTTGGAGGTTTTTTCCCACCTTAATGGGATCCTGAATGACACCTGAATCAGAAAGAGACCGGGACACTCTGTAACGTCCCCTGAAATATTCTGTCCTAGCACATCTTCAGGATGCTCAGTAATCCATTACCTCCCCAATACCCTTCCCTTCACATTCCCAAATACTTCTGTGATTTGTCCCCACTGCTTTGAAGCTCATGTCCAGTGCGAAGGACACCCAGCCACGGACGTGTCGCAGAGCCAAGAAAATGACTGAAGTGTCTGGGAGAACTGACTGGAATAGGAATTGAAATTCCTGTGACATTGGAAGTGTAATCCTGGTGTCCTGGCAAGGCAGGGATTTACCACAGACACCTGCTGGGGAAAGAGCAGCCGGGAGGTCTTCCGACACCTCCTGTGGACAGCTGGAAGGTGCTCCACTGACACACTGCGTGTCCCAGACCCCATTCCCATGACTGTCCCTCGGGAGAAGTCAAAAACAAACCCAGGGAACGTGTGCCTGCAAAGGGAGGGAACATGGCCTTGGATTGGGAACATCCGGAGGAGCGAATAATGTCCGTGTCCCCCGGGGTCTGGGGGTGGCAGGCAGGGTCTGTGATGTGTTCCTGGGAAGAGGAGGTCGTGGGGAGCCCCTGGGGAGAGCAGAGTCCCTGCTGGAGAGAGCTGGGCAGGAGGGGAGGAGGAGTGTGCCACACATCCGTAAATACAGACACACCTGTGGGGACGGATGGATATAAAACAAGAGCCTGTCCGTGAGCACACGCCTCGCCAGGAGCCTTCCTCCCGCACACTCCTCGCCAGGAGCCTTCCTCCCGCACACTCCTCACCAGGAGCCTTCCTCCTGCACACTCCTCGCCAGGAGCCTTCCTCCCGCACACTCCTCACCAGGAGGCTTCCTCCTGCACACTCCTCGCCAGGATCATTCCCCAGCACACTCCTCGCCAGGAGCCTTCCTCCTGCACACTCCTCACCAGGAGCCTTCCTCCTGCACACTCCTCGCCAGGAGCCTTCCTCCCGCACACTCCTCACCAGGAGGCTTCCTCCTGCACACTCCTCGCCAGGATCATTCCCCAGCACACTCCTCGCCAGGAGCCTTCCTCCTGCACACTCCTCACCAGGAGCCTTCCTCCTGCACACTCCTCGCCAGGAGCCTTCCTCCCGCACACTCCTCACCAGGAGGCTTCCTCCTGCACACTCCTCGCCAGGATCATTCCCCAGCACACTCCTCGCCAGGAGCCTTCCTCCTGCACACTCCTCACCAGGAGCCTTCCTCCTGCACACTCCTCGCCAGGAGCCTTCCTCCCGCACACTCCTCACCAGGAGGCTTCCTCCTGCACACTCCTCGCCAGGATCATTCCCCAGCACACTCCTCGCCAGGAGCCTTCCTCCTGCACACTCCTCACCAGGAGCCTTCCTCCTGCACACTCCTCGCCAGGAGCCTTCCTCCCGCACACTCCTCACCAGGAGGCTTCCTCCTGCACACTCCTCGCCAGGATCATTCCCCAGCACACTCCTCGCCAGGAGCCTTCCTCCTGCACACTCCTCACCAGGAGCCTTCCTCCTGCACACTCCTCGCCAGGAGCCTTCCTCCCGCACACTCCTCACCAGGAGGCTTCCTCCTGCACACTCCTCGCCAGGATCATTCCCCAGCACACTCCTCGCCAGGAGCCTTCCTCCTGCACACTCCTCACCAGGAGCCTTCCTCCTGCACACTCCTCGCCAGGATCATTCCCCAGCACACTCCTCGCCAGGAGCCTTCCTCCTGCACACTCCTCGCCAGGAGCCTTCCTCCCGCACCTCAAACACAGACATGGGCACAGGATGAGGGACCCCTCGCCGTGCCCCCTCCAATAGGGGTGATGGTTGTTGGGAAACCCTTCAGACATGGAGAGGGCACAACAAGGTCCTGGTTTGGTGCATTTTCAGGCCCTGGCAGGAGCCGGGGAGGTGATGCCGTGCTTGACCTCTGGAACAAACATGCTAACACGGATGTTTGTGTTCCAGGGCCACGTGTGTCCTTCCCAGGCCTCCTCCTGCCTCCCAAGCTGTGGGGTTGCTCAAGGAAATCTCCTTTTCATCCATGTTCATGGCTCCCAAGTTCCCCAGACATTCCTCCCAGGCTCTCGCCAGCTGTCTGGTGAGGGTGACAGCCAGGTTGTCCCAGCCACAGCACAGAGGGATCTAAGGACGGGACCAACAAGCCCCATAATTGTCCACAAACCAGCAAAACCAAATCCGTTCTTCCTCAGACAATTTTGGGAAGTGGTTCTGGAATCTCCAGTGCTGCTCAGTGGTGAGAAAAGGCTTTGGAGTCTTGGAGAAGGTGAGAGGCTCACGACGGGGGGTCACATGCACCCTGCAAGGATGGGGGTACTCCTGCTCCTGTGGGAGGAGGGACGGGAGCACCTCTGCAAACACTTCATGCCCCAAACCAGGGCAAACCTTTGGGAACAAGGCTCGCGCTCCCCAGGCCAGCAGGGAGGAGGGGGTGGGTGGCAATGGTTCCTCCCCGTCCCTCTGAACTCTGCAGCAGCTGCTGCCCCTGCGCAGTAAACGGGGAGAAACCAAGGATTTGAGTGACTTGCCTGACCTTCCCGTTCCCTGTCAGCAGCCCTGGAATAGCAGGAATGGCAGAAAACAACCCTGGTTATGCACAGGGTTCTTATAAATGTGATTTTGCTCTGCCACGGGCCACAGCCAGCCTCGTTTTGGTCGCCCTGGAGCAGATTTTCCCCGTGGAAAGGACCAGGAAGAAAGCGCAGAGCTATTTTGCCAGAAGAAGAAGAAGAACCAGAAGCTTGACGTGCCTCTCCACAGTCCATCTCCATATTTATCTCTCTCTCCCCATCCTGATCTACCCACGTGCAATCTGCTGCTCTGGAGCTATCTGGGTTTCCATGAGATCCCTGGGGCGATGGGGAGGGAGCTGCTCCAGTTTGGGAGCCTCTTTTATCGCTGGGTTCAAATCTCTGCTGCTCCTTTTCCCTTCCCAGCTCCCCACAGTCTCCAGGGAGATTGGGGGAACCTTTCCAACCAGGGAGGAATTTTCCACCTAAACACTTTCCTGACCTAAAATCACTTCTTATCTTTCCAGCAGCAAACATTATTTCCATAGAATATGACTCTTCACTCAACAAATAAAAACCTGGAGTTCTCAGCTCCCAGAAAAGAGGAGGTTTATCCTGCTCACTGAGCCCCAAGGAGTATTTTCAATAAAAAGTTGTGTTTTTTGCAAGTAAACTTCCCCATTATCTGTCCTAAGGGGCCCATCCCCAGAGTTTCCAGCCCCTCCAGTGAAGGCTGGGAGCCAGCAGCACATCAGCTTCCTGCAGAGCTGCTCAACTCCTTAAAACCACCAACACTCAGCTGGAAAGCCAAGGAAGCACCAGCCCCAGCCAGCAGGACTTGGCTGCCGGAGGGGCTGAGTGCTGCACACACTTCTGACGATGCTGTTGGCAGCTCTGCTTCCCTGGGCTTTGTGGATCCATCCTTGGAAAGGCTGGAGCGGCCTAATAGCAAACACGTGGGCATCTCGTCCCCTTCCCTTCCCCTTGCAGCTGGGATGGAGGCAGAGGGCAGTGATGCTTCATCTTCTGCTCTGCTCCAGCAGCTCAGCCCGCCAGGACCAGCTGTCCCTGCACAGGGCTTGGCAGCAAATCCCAGGATTCAGCGCTAAGCTGGAGGAAAAGGAATCTTTTCCAGGCCAAATGAAGGCAGGGACAGTGCCTTGTTGTGGTGCTGAGGGCTGCACAATGTCAGGGATAAACCTGGAGAGGGAGAACTCTTCCCTTTGGATCGTCTCCTCTGCTACATCCACCTTCACACACCCCCTGGCCTTGGAGCAGGAGGTCTCCTGGGGCTGGGAGCAGCTGGAAGGGTTTCCCTTGCACATGGACATCTGCTCCTGCAGGGCCTCCCTGCACCGCCTCGGTTTTGCCCACAGCCACAAGGACAGGAAGATTCCCAGGAAAACTGCTCCTACCCCAAGGAGTGCCTTGGAAAATCCCCTGGGGAGCTGGGAGGGGGGGGCCTTGTGGAGCAACTGGGGCTGTCCAAGAGGGACAACCGGGCTGTGAAACCTGGCCACGGCTTCCAGACCGGCTCTGGCAGCATCCCTAGGCTGGGTGTTTTTGGGGATGCACCAGGGATGTTCATATGGTTAAATCTTTCCAGTGGGGCGTGGTGGGGAGGACCATTTCCAATGGACTTTGCCCAATCCTCTGTTCCCAACCTCCCTTGGCTCTGCTGGTGCCTCCAGCATGGGCAGTGCTAAGGCTGCTGGGTTTCAGATGCCTCATGCTGCCCCAAATCCTCCTGGCAGAAGGTCTGTGACCCCAGGGACAGCACTCCCTGATGAGCTCCTCGAAGCCCTGAACCCCAAATCCATCCAGACAGAACTCTGCATCCATGGTTGGAACAATACAATCATTAAGGTTGGAAAATCCCTCTAAGATCATCGAGTCCAACTGTTAAACCAGCACTGCCAAGCCCAAAATCTCCAGTCCTGGGGTCAGTTTTGGGACCCTCATGCCAAGAAGGACATGGAGGGGCTGGAGGTGTCTAGAGAAGGGAAGGGAGCTGGGAAAGGGGCTGGAGCAGCAGGAGCAGCTGAGGGAGCTGGGAAAGGGGCTCAGCCTGGAGCAGAGGAGGCTCAGGGGGGCCCTTCTGGCTCTGCACAAGCCCCTGACAGGAGGGGGCAGCCAGGGGGGATTTGGGATCTGCTCCCAGGGAACAGGGACAGGCGGAGAGGGAACGGCCTCAGCTGTGCCAGGGGAGGGGCAGGTTGGATATTTGGGAACATTTCCTCACAGAAAGGGGTGTCCAGCCCTGGCACAGCTGCCCAGGGCAGTGGTGCAGTCCCCATCCCTGGAGGGATTTAAAGCCCTGTGGATGTGGCACCTGGGGACGTGGGGCAGGGGTGGCCTTGGCAGTGCTGGGGGGTGGTTGGACTCGCTGATCTCAGAGGGTTTTCCCAACCTTGTTGATTTTATAAATCTATGAAAACATCAGAGCCTGCCCCTTCGGACCTATGTCCAGTGTCCAGCAGGACCTTGGGCTCTGGGAACTCCTCCTGACGCCCCTTGAGGGCTCCAGTGCATTTTATGTTATCCTTGGAAACATCCACTTGCCACAGCTCCCCTCAGCTGAGATGAACCACTTCCTGCACCTCGTCAGAAAAACCTGCTGGGTCCATCTTCTGCTGCCATCCCGCTTCCCAAAACTTGGATTCCACCTCTGGACATGGGATTTTATTCATGACAAGGTCACAGCAGAGAGGACAGCTGGACTCAGAAACATCTGCAGAACATTCTGCAGGGGTTATAGGAATGTCGCACAGGGCTGATGGTTGGATTGGAAGCACAGAGATAATGTGTTTAAAGGGCTGTAAAATCTGACCTGAATTGTTTTTTGATTATTATTGCAAGTGGATTTAAGCTGGGAGCTGCTGATATAAAAACATAAGTCACATAATTAGTAACAAACATCAGCGTGGCAAGGTTTCTTTTATGACTTCATAATTTGAAACAGAAACTGTTTGTGGTGTCTTTTGGGATAAAAAAAAAAATAATGCACAGAACGTCTGCTCCAGACAGTTTGAGACGAATATGCTGGATTTGATGGAAATGAAGGAACAGACTCCAAGGCCTGGAGTTTGTTGATTTCTCTGCTGCTGTTATTTCCAGTTAAAGTGTCATCTCACTTGAATCTTCCATCAAAACCTTTTTTTTTCAGACAGATTTGGGAATGTGTGAACCTCAGCCCCACCAGGATGTGTCTTGCACAGTGTGTTCTATGTAGGGAAGCAAAGCTCAGGCTGTCTCTCAGCTTTCCCTCAGGCAGCTGCTGCCAGCAGGGACCTCACAGAATCACAGAATCACAGAATCAGCTGGGTTGGAAAAGGCCTTTGAGATCATCCAGTCCAACCCATGACCCAACACCACCCAGGGCACTGAGTGCCACGTCCAGGCTTTCCTTAAACACCTCCAGGGATGGGGACTCCAAACTTCTCTGGGCAGCCCCTTCCAACGTCCAGTTGCCATTTCTGTGGAGAAATTCCTCCTGCTGTCCAACCTGCCCCTCCCCTGGCACAGCTGAGGCCATTCCCTCTCCTCCTGTCCCTGTTCCCTGGGAGCAGAGCCCGACCCCCCCTGGCTGCCCCCTCCTGTCCGGGGCTTGTGCAGAGCCAGAAGGGCCCCCTGAGCCTCCTTTGCTCCAGGCTGAGCCCCTTTCCCAGCTCCCTCGGCTGCTCCTGCTGCTCCAGCCCCTTCCCAGCTCCTTCCCTGGACCCGCTCCAGCATCCCAACATCCTTCCTAAATCGGGGGGCCCAGGACTGGACACAGAATTTGAGGTGAGGCCCAACCAGTACTGAGTACAGGGGAAGAATCCCTGCCCTGGTCCTGCTGGCCACACTCTTCCCGATCCAGGCCAGGTGCCATTGGCCTTCTGGGCCACCTGGGCACACCCGGCTCATGTCCAGCTGCTGCCCATCGGTCCCCCCACGTCCCCTTCTGCCACTCTGTCCCCAGCCTGGGGCGTTGCAGGGGTTGTTGTGGCCAAAGTGCAGGACCCGGCCCTTGGCCTTGTTAAACCTCATATCCTTGGATTCGGCCCACGGATCCAGCATGCCCAGATCCCTCTGGGGAGCTCTCCCATCCTCCAGCAGATCCACACTCCTCCCCAACTTGGTGCCGTCTCTAAATTTGCTGATGGCGGCCTCGTCATGTTCTTTCATTTATTGCTGAGGAAGAGACCATGGGCAAACGCAGGCACCCGCAAACCCAGCAGCCAGCCCTGCCCACCTGGGCACCGCCAGGGCCTCGGGCTGAAACAACCTCAACACCTTCAAAGGAAGAGCAGGGACCCCCACATCCCGTGGCATCTGCAGGGAGGTTCATTTAGGCCCTAATTTAGGGCCTAAAAATTAGACTTCCAAATGTTACCTTGGCTTCCTCAGAAGGCACTGGAGCTCCTGTAAAGAGCAATTCATCTCCTTGGAGGTGGGGCAGGTGACCCCATCTGGAGGTGCCTCCTGGTCTCTAGAGGCTCTCCAGGGACTTTAAGGTGACCTTTTGAGCCAAAAGCTTGGCCAGAGGACTCCGTTTGCAGGATTTATCCTGCCCTTTTCCAGCCTCTGTTGTCTCAGTGAACCAAAGGAATGGGAAGGAGGAGCAGGGAGCTGGCAGTTCCTCTCATGTCCTTGCCAGAGCATCCTGAGAAATGTCCATGTCAGGGACTGAAAAATGGTTCTAAAGGAGAAACTGGGGCTGATGAGCTGATTGTTGTCTCTTTTGGTGATTACTGAAAAATCCAGTGCCAGGGAATCCCCAGTGTGAGGCACCAGATGTGGCAGACGCAGGAGAGCTGGGAGGGTGTGGGCAGCGATTTCTTGGAGGAGATTTCCTTGGAAGAGACACAGGGAGTATGAAAATCACTGGGAACAGCCTGGAAGAAATTCCTGGAGAGTCAAGGGCACAAAGTGTCTGGAATAGAAGCCTCGGTGGAGCCAGGCTGTGTTTGGTAAGGATCCTCTTCATGGATCAAGCCAGTGGCAGACTGGATTTGGACAAATAAGTGGTCTGTGCCGCAGGAGGCAGCATGGAAAATAGAGGGTACAGCAGGAGAGGAGGTGAGGCAGGGTTGGACCAGGTCATCAGAGCAAAATTCATCCAAAAATTACAGCAAATGAGCACGTTCCAGCAGCGTGAGCTCAAAGCAGCCCCCGTGAATCCCAGAATCCCAGACTGGTTTGGGTTGGAAGAGACCTTGAAGCTCATCCAGTTCCACCACAGGGACACCTTCCACTATCCCAGGCTGTTCCAAGCGCTGTCCAACCTGGCCTTGGGCACTTCCAGGGATGTTGAAGAACTGAAAGAACTCTGTCCATCTGACTGCTATCAATCCCAGGGAAAAGCAGCCAGCCTGGAGGTGGTATGGACAGAGATAATACAGCTGGAAACAGACACCTGGAGGAGGAACATCTCCTGCTGTGCTGTGCTCTGAAGAGTTTTCCAGGTTGCCAGGAGAATTCAGTATCTGGAGTCACATCAGGACAGCAGCCCTGGCTACGGATGCAGCTTTATTTGCAGGCCTAGCAGGAAACTTCCACTTTAGCCCTGCTGATTCCACTGCTGCTCCCCGGCACCCAGAGGATATGAAGTGTCAGACTGGAGGTGTTTGCAGATGGGAGATAACAACTGTTGGAAAATTAAATTACGAGTCCTTAGAAAGTGTTCTCCGAGGTGCAGAGAGAAGCCAGCTGTGCCTGCCACACCTGGGAGGCACAGTGGGAGCCGGGGGAATGCAGCAGGAGGCTGATAAGATCTTGCTGCTTCACCCAGAAACAGGTCCTGGAGGGAAATTGTCACCTGGCCAGGGAGAAGGAACGGCCCGGGGAGCCATGAGAAAGCAGGGGCAGGTTTCAAGAGGCACGTGGGCCTTGCCAGGGCTTTGATGTGTGTCTGCAGTGCGTGTGCAAACAGCAGCACTCCCAGGGCCAGGGGCGCCTTCCCGAGTTTTGTTTGGATCACAGCTGTCAGGTCAGGCAGAGGCTGCAGGGACTGAGGAGGCCTCAATGCCCAGGCCCATCCCCAGACTAGGTGGGTACAGGAGGAAGCTGTGCACACACAAGTAAACACGTGCCAAAAAAATCCCACACGGTTTCTCAGGGCTGGCTGGAGAGCCAGCTGGAAATTCTGCTTCTGCACCGTGCTCATCCCACAGCGTGGGCAACAGAACAAGAGAGGGGATCCTCCCCCTCTGCCCTGCTCAGGTGATTCCCCACCTGCAGAGCTGCTCCAGCCCTGGCTCCAACACCAGGAGGACGTGGAGCTGCTGGAGAGAGTCCAGAGGAGGCCACGGAGCTGCTCCAGGGCTGGAGCCCCTCTGGAGCCAGGCTGGGAGAGCTGGGGGTGTTCTCCTGGAGAGGAGAAGGCTCCAGGGAGAGCTCAGAGCCCCTTCCAGGGCCTCAAGGGGCTCCAGGAGAGCTGGAGAGGGACTGGGGACAAGGGATGGAGGGACAGGACACAGGGAATGGCTTCCCACTGCCAGAGGGCAGGGATAGATGGGATATGGGGAAGGAATTGTTCCCTGTGAGGGTGGGGAGGCCCTGGAATAGAATTCCCAGAGAAGCTGTGGCTGCCCCTGGATCCCTGGAAGCGTCCAAGGCCAGGCTGGACGGGGCTTGGAGCACCCTGGGATAGTGGGAGGTGTCCCTGCCCAGGGCAGGGGTGGCACTGGGTGGGCTTTAAGGGCCCTTCCAACCCAAACCATTCTGGGACTTTATGAATACCCCTGCCATGCCAAATTCCTGCCTATCCAAGGGAAACAGCACAACAGACCCAGATAGGTCATTTGCCTTTTTTCTCAAATGGATGCAGAAAGACGAACTCGCTCTTTCACTTTTTCCAGGCAGCCCCAATCAGGCTGTTAGAGCAATTCCAAGACAGCCACCCTCCCCAGTGACCCTCAGCCTCACACTCTTGGCCAAGGGGCTGCAGAGCAGCAGTTTGGGGAGCTGGCAAGGAAGGCTCCACGTGCACAAACTGCTGGAAGACAGCAGAGCCCACAGCAGGCTTTAACTCCTGTGTTAAACCCTCAGCTCAGGCAGGAAATACGACCTGGGCAGACAGGACAGAACAAACAGCACCTGTGAGTGTGGTGCCCCAACACAAAAGAGGCCCTGGTTTTGTGTGGAGGAGTGAGCAGTGCCTGATTCTGCCCACAACCAGCATCCCACGAGCCACATGATGCTGGTCCTACCTGGAATTGCAATTCTCCTGGAACTGAAGAGGTGGAGGCCCACACTGGCCTGGTGTGGGATGTCTGGTCCCAGCTTGCACAAGTGTTGTGAGATTGATGCAATAAATGTGAGTGTTGTTTGCAGAGCGCAGGTTTGGAAAGGAAATCTTGGAAAAGCTAAACCCAAGCCTGTCAAGAGACAAGAGGTTTCCTTTCCCTTTTTCCATCCATCACACCTGCCAAGCAGTAAAGGCAACCCCAGGAGAACATCCCGTGTTCACTCATGGAAAAGTTTCAGGTCTGTAAGGGTTTGTAGGGGTTCTCCACTCGCTGCCAGAGGAAATGGAGCAGTGAGAGGACTTTTCATTCCAGAGAGTACTTTTCATTCCAGAGAGGACTTTTCATTCCGGACGTGTGCAAAGCTTGTCTCGCTGCACCTTCATTCTGCCCAGGCTGGAGGGAAGGCAAAGGTTTGCTCTGTGCTCTGAGAGGTTGCTCTGAGGCGGCCCCTGAGCTCTGGAGAGTTTGTAAATCCCACCTGTCCTGTCCAGTGTCATCCGGGGAACGAGCAGGTGTGTGACCCCCACACTCCCGTGTTTCCGAGTTCCCAATTTCACCCCGGGCCTGCCCCAGCCCATTGCTGGCTCTGCTCCGCTGTGTCACCTTTGGGGAGGAGGTTTTCTCTTTTTCTCCTGCCACCCTTTGAGTCCCTCATCCACAAAGCCTCCAAGTCCATCACGATGGAGCATTTCTCATGGACATCAGAATCCATCAGGACAAAGCTCCATCCCTTCTGGGACCTCCAGGTGCTCCTGGGATTAAAGTGGCTCTCAAAGCCATGTTGAGCTGTGTGCTCATGCCTTGGGACACATGAGGGAGCAGAGAAATCACATTTTGAGTGGCTCCCCAGCCCTCCCCAGCCTCGGGGCCTCCCCTGGACTCAGGGCCAGGCACTGGACTCTTGGACACACAGCTCCTGCCTCTGACCAACCCTGGAGCCAGTGACCACGTGGAGCTGAGTCCTTGTTCCTCACAGGCTCCAGGCTGAGTTTGGATATTTTTCTCCTTGAGATGCTTTAGTCAAACAGTGGAAACAGAGTGAAATTTTAGAGCCTGTGTTTTCTGCCAGGTGAGATGAGCTCATGGTTGTCTGTAGCCTGAGGTTCACACCTCCAGGGTGGTGCCATGCACAGCATCCAACCTTGAACACCACAGGAGATCCAGACAGAGCAGTGCAGTGCTGTGTCCAGAGAGAGATGATCTTTGATCTCCCCGTGTCATGCATCTGGAGGAAAAGCTGCCCTTTCCTTGGTGTAAAACCAGGGAGAGCAGCACCAGCCATAATCATCTCCTTCTCCTTCTCCTTCTCCTTCTCCTTCTCCTTCTCCTTCTCCTTCTCCTTCTCCTTCCCCTTCCCCTTCCTCCTCCTCTTCTTCTCCTTCTCCATCAGTGTTGTTTGTCCCTGGTTTCCTCTGACAATGAGTATCCAATCCTGGATCCATGCTGTGTGCAGAACCCTGATACTTTTAGTTTATCGACAATCATCTGCCACTGCCAGCGATGAGGATAAGGGAAATTTGGAAAAGATCTTTGGAAAGATCCCTTTCAGCAAGCAGAGGCCCCTCGGATGGGCAGCAGGATGCCCCCAGGGTGGCTGTGCAGAGCCCCTCAGCTCTCCAGGCCCTGCCAGCAGGATCTGCCTCTGTAAACCCAAGCCAACCCTACAAGATAATTGTTTATGTGGGGTCACATCGCAGCAACAATCAGGGCTTTCTCCATGCAATTCCCTCCTTCTCCTCACTCCTAACAGCCTCCCTGAGGTGACCCAACATGGGCATCTCTCTGCCCTGGAGCAACTCTCGCTGAGGAACAGAAATTGCTGAAAAAGCCACAGGTGCCAGCATGCCCCTGCCCCTGCCGTGGGACATGCCACGGACCTGTCACCTCGTGAGCCAGAGCAACACACGAGCCCTTGGATCTGGTAAATATTTCACAGAAAAATGCCTTCCCTTCAAATATTTATTTTCACGACCCGGTGGGTCAAACAGCCCAAAAGCACAGAGATGTTTTCTCAGTTGCTTCAACTTGAAGCAATCCAAGAATTCTGGGAATCTTCCGCGGAGCTGAGGTCCTGGGTGAACAATGCAGGACGTGGCCGAAGGTCTGGGTGGAACACCCACCCTCCACATCTGTTTGGTGTTCATTGGAGATTTATTGTGGACAGAGGCAGCTCTTGGAAGAGCTACCCTTGTCTGACATTCCTGCCTGGCCTGCTGGAGCAGATGGACAGAAATAGTTTCACATATTACTCAAATTCTGGATGGCTCCTCACCATAAACTCCAGACAGGCAGGAGCAGCATGGACATTAAACTGTCCCTGATTTATAGACAACCACACAAAATAAATTCTAGCCTTGCACAGGGACGTTCCCCGCTTCAGTTTGGTCTTGATCTCCAAGCCAGGAGCCTGAAACTCCAGGTTTTTGCAGCCTCAAAGCCAGTAGCGGTTAAAGTTGATGAAATCCCTGGTGGATTTGTGCTGCACGTTGACTTGGAAAAGTGATCTGAGGAGCAGATGAAATTATTGCACTGGAAACCAGGGGATAGATTTCCTAGGCTGCAGTTCCAGGGCTTTGCTTCTTCCTACCTAGGTTGGAACAATAAATATTTAACAAGGCAGACGGATCCTCCTGCACTTGTAATTAAGCGGGGATAAATTGCATTCCTAATTATTCCTAACAACAGGGAAAGCAATTTCCTCCAAGATCAGTGAGAATTCCCATATCTCCTCAAGTGAAATAAGAGCAGGGATTGGATTTGGTGAGGTGCTGGTCTAAAGTGAAAGAGGACATTTAGCACCTGACGGGAAATGAAAGGCAGTGCTCACCTTTCCTGGATAGTCTTACCCGGGTTAAACTGGTCCTACTGGGTTAACAGAGGGAATTTCTGGGAAAACGGGCTTTGGGAAACTCCCCATCTCTGGGCCTCAGTTTCCCATTTGTAATCTGAGGATAATACTGGCTGGAGCTCAGAAGGACTTTGTTCCTGGAACACTTTTTTCAAATGCCAAAAATATGAATTGCAACATCTCTTGGAAAAATCCTCTCAGAGCAGATTTGCTGCTGGAAAACATTAATATTTGAGTGTGGAATTCTCAAATATTGCTTCATATTTTATGACTTTTTTCCCCCCGTAGTTATTTTTATTACTTTAAGAGTTTTGCCTCACATGCCCCAACAGTTAACAAGGTGATTTATTGACTGATAACAAAATAAAAAGCAGATTAACAGCACAGAATCACAGAAGTGGCATCCAGTCCATCTCCCAGGGTGGTTCTTAAACAGTGCTGTCCCAAAAAGGGAGGAAATGCTCCTAAAAAGAGGGAAAGGAGCAGGGTTTGGACCTCTCGCGACCTGGTTCCTGTAGAATCGCGTGGGGAATCCCAGCCAGTTTCCCACTAAAAGATCCCAGGAAGTTGCAGCCTCTTCCCTGCCCTGTCTCCTCGGTGCTGGAGCATCCCTACAATCCCTGGCTCCATCCACACCCTTCCCTTTCCACAGGTGCTCCCTCCCCGTGCCCTGGCTCCCACTCCAGGAGTTTTTCCCAGCGCGCCTCTTCCCCATCCCTTCGTGCAGCTGATCCCGGGAATCTCTGGGGGGAGTCCCGTGTTCCACCCCACCAGCTCCGTGTCCGCCTCCTGCCAGTCCCAAATCCCTGTGGCTTTTCCTGGATCTTTAGCCCTGTTCCCAGTTTCCTACCCCAGGCTCTTGTTCCCTGTGGATCTGACTCCAGAAGTTTTCACTTGCAAGATCCCAAACTGGTGAATCCTTGAGGGCAGGGGGAAGCCACGACCTTGCTGCTGGAGCTGTAGGAGCTGGATCCCTCTGATGGGAATGAAATCACCCTGCAGGCCCCGATGGGAAGCACGGGGAGGTCGCAACTTCTTGAACAGAAGTTGGCCAGAATTACCAGGCTGGGGCAAAAAAGAGGATTTTTCCTTCTGACTTTGTTGTTAGAAACTGCTGAATTGTTTTGGCTGAAGTTCACTCCCTCCCTCGCCCCTTAAAAAGAAAACCAGCCCGAGGTGGATGCTCCATTACAGAAAATTTCAGCACAAATGATTTAAATTAAAATTATAACTCCAAGCAGAGCCTTACAGGGGGAGTTTCAGGGATCCTTAATAGGCAAAGACTCTCCAGATGGGGCCAGTGAATCACTGCCTTTACTGGGGAGTATTAATAGCCCTCTCTGCACAATTATATCCAGAAACAGCAATTACAGTAAAAATCAGAGAGGGTATAAAGTCTGGGCTGGATCCTCAGCCAGCACTAATTGGTGCAGCACAGAAACCGAGGGACCTGAGCAGAATTCCACCCGTTCAGGGCTGCTCTAAGGAATTTGTGATTCCTGCCACCTTCCTCTCGCATTTATCTCTTTTTTATTTTTCTTGTGAAGAGCCAAAGGCACAATTAGTTTAACCCTAAAGACAAAAGAACAAATGAAAAATAAGGGAGCCCTGGGATAATTGCTGATTCCTTCCAATTTGGAAAGGTTTTTTTTAATGACATTTGATATTTTCAAAAATAATTGTAGGAGTTACAGCTATAAGCATCCTCCAGGACCTTTTCTTTCACTTGTATCCTCTGATGAAGCAAAAGAAGGTGTTATTAGGCAGTTTAAAAATGACATTTTTGTCAAGGAAAGGCATGATGTCCTGGCTGGAATTCTCCTAGAAAGAAGCAAAACACTTCACTGTCTTCATGTGTGGAGAATGGTGGGAATAAAACAGATGAGAAGGGTCCCATCAAAAAGTGAATCTTTCACTGTGTCTCTAAATCCTTCCCTGAGCACATAGGAGCAGAAAAAAAGAGGAAAAAAAAAAAAAAAGCAGGAATGGCTGGTTTTCCTCTCCTTTGTTTTCTTCAGGTCCAAGAACTACATCTGTATTTAATCCATTACCTGAAGACCAACAATTTGGGGATTTCTTATGAAGGTGTTTCTCTTATTTTGTGCCACGTTCTTAGCAGGTGTTGGGTGACAACGTCGGATTTATAGGGCAGCCTCGGCAACTGGGCGGCTCCACAACCCCTAGCGAGCCTTAGGAAAATCACTTTTTCCCGTCAAAATTGGATTCCACTAAAAAAAAATCAGCCTTTTTTTCCTTTTCTAAAGAAGGTGACAAGCAAGCACGGGGGAAATGAGGGGGAGGAGGAAGGTTTAAAATGCAGATCTTGGAGTTGACATCTGGATTTGGAGGTGCCTGGATCCATTTGGCTGCAGATATCCAAGGAAAGCCACCAGCTGGGAAAACCTGGGCCAGGAACTGCTGTTGCTTTGAATCCCAGAGTGGTTTGGAAGGGACCTTAAAGCTCATCCTCTTTCACCCCCTGCCATGGGCAGGGACATCTTCAACTATTCCAGGTTGCTCCAAGCTCTGTCCAGCCTGGCCTTGCACACTTCCAGGGATGATCTCAGAGCCCAGGGATTGGGCAGAGGGGATGGAACTGATGCTGGAGCCCCGTGCGGGGTTTGCACTCCTCGCAGTGCCCTGGGGAGCCACCGAATCAGCCCAAATTTCTCCCACTGTCTCCACCCCTCAGGCTGGCAGTGGGGAGAGGCAGGAGCCAGAGGTGTTCCCAGGGATGGATCCAGGGCAAAAGCAGAGCTGTGGAGCAGCGGGAAAGGTTTGTGTCACCACTACCTGGGATATTCCCCGGTGCCACTCAGCAACAGGGGTTCAGGCCTCTTGTTTTTATCTCTGGTCCTTTCTCCTCGCTGGCTTGGTGAGGATGGAAATATTCCCCATTTAGCCTGAGCTCTTGATCTTTGGGCTCTTTCCTGTTTTCTGCTCAGCCGCTGCAGCCTGGAGCCCCAGGGAGGGCCAAGGGCTTCGAGTTCCTCAAAACATCCTGACAAATCAATAAGAGAGGAAAGTATTCCTTGTGAACCTCCTCAAGAACCCAGTTTTCACTATCCCTGATTCCTACAGGGACAGTGGCACTGTCACCCCACAAAGTTACATGGAATCATGGAATATCCTGAGTTGGAAGGGTCCCCCAAGGATCATCCAGTGCAGCCCCTGGCCCTGCCCAGACACCCCAACAATCCCACCCTGTGCATCCCTGGCAGCGCTGTCCAAAGGCTCCTGGAGCTCTGGCAGCCTCGGGGCCGTGCCCATTCCCTGGGGAGCCTGGTCAGTGCCCAGCCCCCTCTGGGGGAAGGACCTTTTCCTGCTCTCCAGCCTGACCCTGCCCTGGCACAGCTCCAGCCCTTCCCTGGCTCCTGTCCCTGACCCAGGGAGCAGAGATGGGAGCTGCCCCTCGGGAGGAGCTGCAGATCCCTGAGCTCTGCCCTCAGCCTGCTCTGCCCCAGCTGAACACTCCCAGTGCCCTCAGCTGCTCCTCCTGGGGCCCCGCCAGACCCTTCCCCATCCCCGTGTCCCTCCTTTGGACACTCTCTAATGGCTCAGTGTCTTTTTTACACTGCGGCACCCAAAACTGCCCCGGGGACCGGAGGTGAGGCTGCCCCAGCCCGGAGCAGAGCGGGACAATTCCCTCCCTGGCCGGTGGTGTTCCTGGTGCCCCAGGACAGGGATGTCCCTGCTGGCTCCAGGGCTGGCTCAGCTCATGCTGTGGCTGGGGAGGGCAGTGCCCTTGCAGGGCTCCTGCCCGTGTCTGACACGGGCAATGCCGCCGGGCAGCAGTGCCAGGCTGGGCTGGTGCCCACGGCATGGTGGCAGCCACCAGCCCCCTCCTCTTCATCCCAGAACACTCCGCTGAAATACAACCCTTGGCTCTCTTGCTGACTTTCTCAAAGCTCTGTGTGAAGCACTGGAGCATTTAACCCTGCAGTAAAGTCACACTGGGAGAGGAGTTATGAAAATTATCCCCCCACTTGCCTTTGGGAGGGAGAAAGACGCAAAAATCCGATTTTAAAAGCCAAAATTTCAGAAGTAATGACTGACACCCTCCCCTTAAACATCACAAAGCCAACTTAAAAGTCAAGATCTTTGTTGCTGTTAAAAATAGCTGATGAAGTGACAGGATCTGCTCCGGGGTTGGCTCTCCCGGGTGAGCCCCCGCCAAGTCCCAGCTCATCGGGAAGTTTGGGAACGTCCAACGGCAGCACCCAAGTTCTGAAAGCACAATCTGGGAGAAAACAGTGATTATGCAAGGAAATCTGGCAAAAACAACCATCTGTTTGCTCTTCTCCTTTTGTTTGCCCATCGGGGTTTGAGTCTGCAAGGCTCAAGTTTTCCGTGTTTTCTCCAAAACAAATAATCGCCTTTTTCAATGGAGCTTGAGATCACCACATAATCACCTGTTTCCCAGAGATGAGGCAAGGAGGCAACGGCCCAGGCCCCAGCACGGCCAGAAAAGCCCGTGGTGCTCAGAAATGAGGTGTCTCTGGACACACAGAGAAGGAAAACTCCAACCTCCCCTTTTCCAGACGTGTGTGAGATGCTTTCCCCTCTCTTGTGAGACTTGCAATTGCCATAGAGCCTCGTCATTAATGTAGCGGATCCAGAGAAGTGAAAAAAAAAACCAACCTGGAAAAAACCCCCCTGTTTTCCCTTTGCATGCCAGACCAAGTGCCTCGTGTTACACCTCTGGCTTGTGCATCTCCCATGTGCTGCAAGAGGGGGGAAAAACTCCAGGGATTTCACTGCTCTGCCTCGCCCATGTTCCTGTTGACATCTGAGGAGCAAAAGTGGTTTGGGAAGCATCGTGTGTGCCCGAAAACCACATGGAGAGGGAGAGGGGGAAACCCCAGCCTTGCTGGTCTCTGGTAGTAAATTCTGCCCCCAGCATTTTTGGGTGCTGTTTGTCTCCAAGGCTTCTCCTTTCATCTCCGAGCTGCTGGGAGCAGCAGGAGCTCTGCTTTATCAGGCACAGCTGCTGGGAGATTCCTCTGCTTGGTTTTTCTATAAATCACATTTAAGGAGCACCAGCTCATCCCGCACAGCCGGACACACACACACGGGGCCTGCACGTGTGACCCAGGAGAGAGTGGAAAAAGAGGTTACACTCAGAAAAACGTGACCTGGGGCAGCTTTTTGGAGGTTTCCCCTTTAAGTTGAGCTTTAGGTGGTACAAGAACGGGGAGGGTTTTCCAGAGGGTAGGCAAAGGGAGCCTTTTTGACACAGGGGTTATCCCAGAGGAGGGAGAGGAAGGGGACCTTGGCACGGAGTGAGTGCCAGTGGGATCTCCCGAGCCAGACCAGTGCTGTGGGGGGAGCAGACAGCCCTGCCCCGGGGCAGAGAGCTCTGGCCACGCTCTCCAACCCCTGCAGCAGCAGGAGGAACACACTGGCTTTTTGTTTTTTCCTTTTCAGCCTCTCCATCCTTCTGGGCTCCTCTCCCTGTTCCCGTGGCCGTGGAGGAGGCTCTTGGGGAGGTGTTGATTCTTCGTCTCTGCCTTGGCAGGTGCCATCCTGCTGCACACACCCCTCAAATCCTCTGCCCAGAGAGGATTTAACCCATCCCTGCACTCATAAACACCCTGCAGAAAGGCAGGGAGATGCTGCACGCCCACATATTCACACCTCGGCCTGTCCAGTCTCCCAGGCAGGTGTTTCTGGGTCTGACCCTCACCCAGCTCTGTTTTGGGTCTAGAACGCAATCTGCTCTGAGGGACGGGATGACTTAGCTGATCAGCCCCTTTTCCTTTTGCAGCTGAGCAGTCCTTCCCCAAAAAAGAGGGTCCTGAGAGATCCTTAGGAAGCAGGAGGGAGGCAGAGGAGAGATTCCAGCTGATGCTGCCACTGGGGTAGATCCAGGTGAGTCAGGGCTGTAAAATGCCAGGAAGGGGAATGATTACCAAGCACCCACCACCCTCCCTGCTCTGCTGTGTCCTTCCAAGGTTGCTTTCCATGCCCAGACTGGGGGTTTTGGGGATGGAGATGCCCTGGGACACAGAGCTGGTGCAAAGCTGTGGCCCAGTCTACCTTGAGGCAGAATTTTACTGGTCATACTGGTGGGCATTGCCTCAGATGAGGGTGTGAGGAGGGGAGGCAGCACAGCATATTCAGAAAAAAATCACCCAGGGTTACGTTAGTACTGGTTTAGCTTTAAACCTTGACTAAACCTCTTCAGGTTGCTTCTGGCAGCCTCTGAGCCAGGGTTAGTGGGAAACAGGGAAAAGGTTCTTCCCCCAGAGGGGGCTGGGCACTGACCAGGCTCCCCAGGGAATGGGCACGGCCCCAAGGCTGCCAGAGCTCCAGGAGCCTTTGGACAACGCTGCCAGGGATGCACAGGGTGGGATTGTTGGGGGGTCTGGGCAGGGCCAGGAGCTGCACTGGATGATCCCTGGGGGTTCTTTCCAGCTCAGGATATTCTGTAATATTCTATGATTTTTTAGATGAATGGAAAGTTCCCCATCAGCTCTGCCCACTACAGGACTCTGAGTTTGTTGTCAGCACCTGAGAAACAGAAGCAAAAGAAAGGAAAGGTGTCACGGAAATAATTAAGGACAGACTGAGCCTCACATCTGTAAATCAGCACAAGTCCAGGGTCATTAGCAGAGCTGGGCTCATGTGGAAGCCCTGATCAGCCCTCATGGTCCCAAACCACCACAGAGCCACACTAAAATATTTCTGGGTGCCCCCTGAGCAGCAGCAGCGAGCTCAGGGATGATGTTCCCCCACGACGCCTCTCTAGGAGACAGGCTGAGCATAATTAACAAAAGCTTCCTCAGGGAATTCCTCATCTGAGGCAGCTCTGGGGCACGAGGGCTGAGCCCTGGGGACAGGGGGGATGCGGTTCCACGTTAATGAACAGCCCCAGGAGCTCCTCAGAGCAGCAGCTCAGTGATGGGGCCCCTCTGCACCCACCGGGTCGTGTGTCCTCCCTCGCAGAGCTTTGTGTCTGTGCAGAAGAAAGATCAGCTGCCTGTGTGTGAGCCCCAGCAGGCTCGGCTGTATCGGATAATTAATCAATTAGCCCCGTGGGGCATGGTTTGGCAGGCTGGGGCCGTGTCCCCACCTCCACAGAACGGTCCTGTGGCTGCGGAGCCCGGAGGAGGCTCAGGCTGCTCTCCTTCCCCAGGCAGCACAGAGGGCGCCGAGCTCAGCTCCGTTTCAGCAGGAGGCTGCACTTAATTTTGCCAGCCAAAAGTCAGTTCTTCAAGCAGAGCAGCGAAAGAGGCAAGAGAGGAAGAGAAAGAAAGGCCTCAAAGGGAAAAATGCAGAGAGAGCACGGCCGAGCCAGCCCCTGAGGTTGTCCCAGCAGGCCTGGGGTGCTTCCAGCCCTGCCGGGGCCGGGAATGCTGGGCAGGACAAGGACCAGGGCTGGGACAGCCTGACTGCTTCCAGAGCCAACTCTGAATGTGCCTGCAGCTCTGGGAAGGGCCAAAAGCTGGGGTGAGGCCCAGGAAAACTGAGGCTGTGACCTTTGCCAGACCCTGCCAGTGCCCTTTCCTGAGCTCGGAGTTGTGACAGCTCGAAGACATCGGTCAGAGCCCAGGGATTCGCTCCAGCCTGAGCTCCTCGAGCCATTCCCAACTCGCTGTGGGGACGGAGAGGGCAGAGATGGGGTTTCCGTGCTTTTATGGTCCCAGGGGTGCCTGGTGGTGCTGAGGAAGTGCAGGGGGCTGAACTCCCATCCAGTGGTTTTGCCGGGGTCTCTCCAGGCTGTGGGAGCCACTGGCTCCAGGAGGTGGTGGATCCGGGGCTGGTCTGTGCTGCCCGGCACCCATGGAATGTACAGGGCTCAGAAAAATGGGAAAACACCAGGGGACAACAGGTTGCCACCAGCAAGGGATGAAAACGAGTTGGAAATGCTACTCTAGTTATTCCCTCTATAATTAAAACGGAAAATGTATTCCTTGGTCCAGCAAGCCTCGTGCAGAGAATGGAACACAAGAGGGATGAGCTGCCTGAGGGTTTGCGTGGCCCCGCTCAGAACTGAACAACGGCGTGCTCCTTGTGTGCCTGGGCGTGGGAGAGCAGCCAGCCCCTCTCCAGGCCAGGGGCACGGCTACCAGGGACAGCTGCACACGGATGGCTGTGCTCCAGGCTGTTGGGAAAAGCAGAGCTGAGGGAACACGCTCAGACTCCCAGCTCCGGGTCACGGCGTGGGGAACGAGAGCTCAGGGAAGGAGCAGTGCCCAGTTTGCTCTCCTGGGAAGGGGGTGCTCTTCCAGCTGGGATCAGAGCTCTGAAATGGAGGAGCTGGTGGCCTGAGGCACTGTGTCCCCCAGTGCCACAGAGCCACGGGTGGCTGTGACGGGCAGTGTCACCCTGTCCTGTGTCCCTGACGAGCAACCACCACTCCAGTTGTGTAACCACTGGATGTGTTATCTCTGGCTCCCCCTCACTTTTTCTTGATTTGAAGGACCACCCAGTGAAAGTGTTCAGTTCCAAAGGACTGAGCCACGTGGCCTCCAAACACGGATCTTCCACGCTGGTTCCACACATTGATCCTTTCTCCAGTGAGGGCTGGGGAGCAAGTGTTGCCCCCCAGGGACGCTCTGACGTGACTGGGACTGAGGCAGGTACAGCAGGAATTACAAATGTCAGGCTCTTCCCTTCCCAGAGTTTTTTGAGGTCTTTTTCTGCTGGTATCCTGCAGAGTGCACGGACAGCTGTGCCTGCTGGGACAGGCATTGTGACATCAGGACAGGCATTGTGGCATCATCACAGGATTGTGACATCGTGACAGGCATTGTGACAGGCATTGTGACATCATAACATGCGTTGCGACATCATCACAGGCATTGTGACATCATGACAGACATTGTGACAGGCATTGTGACACCATGACACGCGTTGTGACACCGTGACAGGCATTGTGACATCAT
>WBMZ01002485.1:39457-62628 GCA_013400975.1 Atrichornis clamosus | reverse complement strand
GGCATGGCATTGTGACACCATGACAGGCATTGTGACATCATAACAGACGTTGTGATATCACAACAGGCGTTGTGACACCATGACAGGAATTGTGACCTCATGACGGGCATTGTGACACCATGACAGGCATTGTGACATCATAACAGGCATTGTTACACCATGACAGGCATTGTGACATTGTGACAGGCATTGTGACACCGTGACAGGCATTGTGACACCATGACACGCATTGTGACATCATAACAGACGTTGTGATATCACAACAGGCGTTGTGACACCATGACAGGCATTGTGACACAACAGGCTCTTCCTCTGCACCTCCTGCTTCCTTTCCCCTGTCAGGACCTGTGGCGGGGCTCAGCAGGTGCCTGGTCCCTGCTCCTCTCTGTGCCCATAAATGTGTCCCTAGGAGGAGCTCAGGGATCTGTGCCGGTGCTCTGGAATTCCTGAATATCACAGCGGCACCTGGTGGGGTTCACCCCCCAACCCTTCCGAAGAGGAGCCGCGGGCTCAGAGATCTCTGGGCTGGGAACACCCCAGGAGGTGGCACCAGCCGTCCCCTGCCAGCTCCTGCCACCCCTGTCCCCGGTGGCACCAGCCTGGCCAGACCCCCTCAGCCTCTGGCGAGAGCTCTCCACGGGCAAACCTGGCACTTCCCCACCCTCCCACCTGGGCGCTCCTCCTCGCTGACCCCGAAGGAGTGACTGCAGAACAGCTTCTCCGCTCCCCCGCCGCAGCCCCCACACCGCTCAGGGCTCTTAGCGCGTCTCCCCTCCATCACTTCCAGACTAAACAAGCCCGGCTCTCACATCCTGTCCCCACAGGTCGTGTTTTTGGGACCTCTGACCACGTCCTGGACTGTCTGATCCTCCTCTCTCCAAAGGCTGCACCCACTGGATGCAGTCCTCTGGCCACGGATGGGGAGGAGAAGGATTATTTTGCATTTCTTGTGGACAGCAGTTGGATTTACAGCTCCCAGCGGAGAGTGAGAGGGGAGAACGCCAAGCTCTCCTTAGCAGCTCCACTAATCACCCATTTATGACTCTGCCTCACAAGTCAGGCTCCCGATATCCAACAGCCACAGGACACAGGGCTTCAGGAATTTTCTTGCTCATTCTGGTGCCTGAGGATCTGCTGGGTTTGCCTGTTGTGGTGTTCCTGGCACCTGAGAAGGGTGGAAGGCCCATGACCTCCCCAGCAGAGAGTGCTGAGGGATTACAAATGCTGGGGTGACAGAGGTAGGCAGATAAACTACAGTCCCCTTCCCTGGGCAAGGATCCGGGGAAATGTAATATTTTTTTCCCATAGAAAATCAAAATTCTGAGAATTCTGGGCTGAAAACCAGTAAGGTTTTTTTCCTTATTTTCTCTTTTTTTTTTCTTTCTCCTTTTTTCCCTTTTATTCTTACTTCTCTTTTTTTTTTTCTTTTTTTTTTTTCTTTTTTCTTTCTTTTTTCTTTCTTTTTTCTTTCTTTTTTCTTTCTTTTTTCTTTCTTTTTTCTTTCTTTTTTCTTTCTTTTTTCTTTCTTTTTTCTTTCTTTTTTCTTTCTTTTTTCTTTCTTTTTTCTTTCTTTTTTCTTTCTTTTTTCTTTCTTTTTTCTTTCTTTTTTCTTTCTTTTTTCTTTCTTTTTTCTTTCTTTTTTCTTTCTTTTTTCTTTCTTTTTTCTTTCTTTTTTCTTTCTTTTTTCTTTCTTTTTTCTTTCTTTTTTCTTTCTTTTTTCTTTCTTTTTTCTTTCTTTTTTCTTTCTTTTTTCTTTCTTTTTTCTTTCTTTTTTCTTTCTTTTTTCTTTCTTTTTTCTTTCTTTTTTCTTTCTTTTATTCCTTTTTTCTTTTACTTTCTTTTTATTTCACTTTCTCCTTTTTTTCCTTTTCCTTTTCCTTTTGTCGTCATTTTCTTTATTTGTTTGGGGCTTTTTTTTTTGGTTGGTTGGGTGTTTTTCAATTCTAGGAATTCTCTGCAGTGTCTGTGCCCCCCTCTGGGCCTTGCTCTCTGTTCTGCAGCCAGCCCCATCCTTCAGGACACTGCACCTCCACCTTCAGCTGACCTTGCTTTCCCCCAGGGAGGATCTGACCCCCAGAGCCGTCCTTCTTTGCCAAAAAATCCCCCCTTTTTAAAGAGACCAAGGAATCATTGACCCAGCCCAAGCCCACAGTGCCCCCAAAGTGTCCATAAACCTTCACTGAGGCCGTTCCCTCTCCTCCTGTCCCTGTTCCCTGGGAGCAGATCCCAAATCCCCCCCGGCTGCCCCCTCCTGTCAGGGGCTTGTGCAGAGCCAGAAGGGCCCCCCTGAGCCTCCTTTGCTCCAGGCTGAGCCCCTTTCCCAGCTCCCTCAGCTGCTCCTGCTGCTCCAGCCCCTTCCCAGCTCCGTTCCCTTCCCTGGATCCACTCCAGCCCCTCCAGATCCTTCCTGGAAGGGGTGAACTGAGAGCTGGGGGTCTCAGCTTTACCCCTCGTCCAAAGAGCTTCAGGAGAGGTGAGTGGGGCAGGAGTGGGGACCAGCTCAGATGGAAACACCTCCCACCAGAACTACCCAGCATCCCAGCTCGTCCCACTTTCCAAAACACAGCCAAACAGGAGAAGGTCCATCCGAGCCCTCGTGCTGCAAATCCAGTAAAAGCTGTTTCCTAACAAGGGGCTCTCACAGCCCTCACAGTCAGCAATAAAACCTCAGGAGGGTTTTCTTGTGGTTAAACACTGAGGTCTGGTTTGGCCAAGCCAAGCGGGCCCTGCTCCGTCCTGCGGATGAAGTGGAACTGGATTTATTGCTATTTATGCTGCAGTTCAAGCATTACTCAGAAGGCAGCGTTACTCACAGAGCTGGCCTCCTGCATGGCTCCCCTTGTTTTCCTTATGTTTCTCTTCCTGCCTTGCGCTGAATTCCCTCTGACAAGAGCCATCAAACACAGGGCTGCACACACATCGCGTCGTGTCAGGGGCTGGCAGCTCTGCAGCTGTTGGAGAGCTTGTTTGGCTGGAGGGAGGGTGGTCTGTGCCTCCCGGCCTTTGAAGTCCAAGGAGCCCCTGGACACGTGCTCAGACTCTGGGATCTTCTCAGCTCATCCATGTTCCAACGGCAGCTGGACTGTGGCTGGAAAACCATCCTGTTGTGAGGGGAAGGGCAGGAATGCAACACGCACCTCAGGTGCTTCGTAGAATCCTGGATTATCCTGAGTTGGATGGACCCACCAGGATCACCCAGCCCAACCCCAGGCCCTGCCCAGACCCCCCAACAACCCCACCCTGTGCATCCCTGGCAGCGCTGTCCAAAGGCTCCTGGAGCTCTGGCAGCCTCGGGGCCGTGCCCATTCCCTGGGGAGCCTGGTCAGTGCCCAGCCCCCTCTGGGGGAAGAACCTTTTCCTGCTCTCCAGCCCGACCCTGCCCTGGCACAGCTCCAGCCCTTCCCTGGGCCCCGTCCCCGAGGTTGGAGCTGAGCTCTGCCCTCTCTCCCCCTCATGCTCTCCCTGCAGCCAAAGGAGCCCAGGGAGGTTTTCCTCCCACCCAAAGCACAGCGAACAAATCACCCAAAGGATCACTCAGGATCACAGACTGACTGAGGCTGGAAAAGCCCTCTGGGATCACCAAGTCCAACCATCCCCCAGCACTGCCAAGGCCACCACTGCCCCACGTCCCCAAATGCCACATCCACAGGGCTGTTAAATCCCTCCAGGGATGGGGGCTCACTCAGGTTTCGCCTTTACACAAAGGGTGGGGCTGGCCCCACTGCAGGCAGCCAGCCAAAATCAATAGTGCAATCCTAGCCCGTGCTCCTGGATGGGCACTTCCTTCCACTTCCTACATAATTTCATCTCCCTGACCACAGTTTCTGCTGCTCTCTGACAACCACACCACTGATGCAGTTTCAGGTCATTCCTCTGCTCGTTTGCTGGGTTGTGAAACCTTTATCCTTAAATTCAGTCACCTCCCCCTCACCCAGAGCTGTCCCCGAGCCCATGTGGGACCTCCCTCTTGCCACCCCCTCCTGGTGGGTGCACGCATGCCTTTCATCAGCCACAGGTTTGCTCCTCTGGGTGCCAAGGACATGGACGGAGACCAAGGTGAGCCTCGTGCCCACCCGAGACCTGCCCTGAGGACTGAAAATGCCCCAGCAGATCTTTCCTGCCACTGCTCCCATCAGCTGGAGGGCCCTCAGCAGGTCCCTGGGGGCTGAGGTCTGAACCACGGCACAGGGGGCTCCCTTGGAGCTGCCCCCAGTCCCCCAACACCAGCAGCTCTCCCAACCTCAGCCCTTCTTGAGCTCAAAACCTGAAGGGAGCCTGCTACAAACAAGGATATGGAGTGCCAGGGCACAGGGAATGGCTTCCCACTGCCAGAGGGCAGGGATAGATGGGATATGGGGAAGGAATTGTTCCCTGTGAGGGTGGGGAGGCCCTGGCACAGGGTGCCCAGAGAAGCTGTGGCTGCCCCTGGATCCCTGGAAGTGTCCAAGGCCAGGCTGGACGGGACTTGGAGAGCCCTGGGATAGTGGGAGGTGTCCCTGCCCACGGCAGGGGGTGGGATGAGATGATCTTTAAGGGCCCTTCCAACCCAAACCATTCCATGATTCCATGACTGTGTCCGTGCCTCCCTGCTGGCGAACACGCTCAGCTTTCCTCACACAGCCCCCGTCAGACACGGGCTCTAAACACATTTTCCAAACCAGATTATTATTCACTCACCCAAGGCAAAGGAAAACATTCCAACATGAGTTGGAATTGCTCTTGCCCAGGCCCTGGCGTGTCCCTCTCCCGGTGCTGTAATTTAGGATGGGGAAGGCAGACAGCCTTGATGTGGTTTTTCTTTCTCCCGGAGCTTCTCCAGCACACTCATTCCCTCCTTCCCATGCCAAGCAGCTCTCCTTTCCCTCTCAGCCAACACAGAACTGCCCTCTGACATCAGGAACCTTAGGGAAAAACGCTTTGGTAACCACTTGAAGTTGTGTAAATGAAGTTTCCTAATTACGGCTCCCAAAGCCTGGTGCACCCAAGTGCCCTTCACCATCACTGAAGGGATTTTGGAGGGATCAATCCTGCAGTTCCAAGGTAACTTTCCACACAGCATTCCCAGAACTGCTGATATCCCCAGGGTGCCTGGGATGGCAGTGAACTGCATGGGATTAGGAGGAGATCCTATTTTCCCACCTGGTCCCTCTGTTAGCCAAAAGGCCTGATCCGAAATGCCAGCCAACCCCCAGCACAGGCTATTATTAATTTTCAATTAGGAATTAATAGGTGAAAAAGCCACACTGGTTAATTACAACAGGCCAAAGCAGGAACCTGGCTTTGCAGCAGTTGTCCCAAGGGGGAAAAGCAATGGGATGAGGGCAGAGGGAGAGAGGATAACACTGGAGGGCTTCAGGGAATTCATCATCTCTGTGTTTTCTGCTGAGACTTGGCTTCATGAGCACGGACACGCTTCCATTTGGAGCTGAGAGCTGGATCTCCCACCCTGCACCAAATCCCAGCGGAGCTGCAACCCCAGCCAGCCTGGGAAAGCAGCAGGAGCAGTCCCAGTGCTGAGGCAGAGGGATGAGGCTTCCAACCCCCACAAAACCATTCCGTATTCCCTGACTCTCCACGTATTTTATAATTGTTGATCCCAAACTATAAATAATCACCTCCCCCTCCCCAATTAACAGTGCCCTCCTCTGGCTTTAAATTATTTTCATGGGTTCTTTGCTTAAAATTGCAGCAGATTTCTGGTTCAAAGCTTTGAGGGAAATAAATCCTGCAGGGAAGGGATGGCGCAGGGTAAAGTCCGTGCTCCTGCTGCTGTCTGGGAAATCCTGCTGTGCCTCTTGCACACGCCTTGGATTCTGAGTGGAACAGCTCCTTCTCTCCCTGATCCGCAGCTCGTGCCTCTCAGAACAAGCTGGGCCTGGACCTGGTTTCTTTCACTCCTGCCTAAAAAAAAGCAAGTGAGCCCCGGAAAATCGAGCAGTGGAGTCGTCCACATCTCCGTGACGCCTCTGGCCGCCTGTGGGGTCTGACCAGGTCCAGCACAGGGGACTGCTGGGGACGCGGGGCCGGGGGGCTGTGTCCCAGCAGCTCCAGGATTTTTGGTGCGTGAGCTCGGACCCACCCCCGAAGGCTGGGCTGCACTTGAGTGACCCAAATGTCAGCGGGGTGAGCGCAGAGCAGCGCTGGGGGATGCCCGGAGAGGAATTTCCCTTCTGTGTCTTGCGGGAAGCTCTGCCCCGGGGCAGGAACGTGCCTTCCCAGCCAATGGTCCTCCTTCGGCTGCAGCAGCGCCGGGAATTGCCTGGAAGAGAGAGGCAGGGCTGGGTTTTACTGCTGCTAATGAGGAGTGAGCCCTGCCTGACCCTGCCGTCACAGGAGCCTTGGCGCGGGAGGTCCGGCTGCGTTTCACAGGGCAAAGCCCGTCCGAGCGCAGAGACACAAGTTTACTGCCCTCTTCGCATGCCACGTACCTCCAGATGAAAAACAAGCCACTTAAAATGATAAAAGGGCCTGCTTTTTATTTACTGCAGTGGCAGCAGAACTCCGGGCTACATCCCTGTCCTAGGCTGGATCCACGTGGATCAGACACTGCCAGGCACAGTCTTTCCCGACATAAAGCAGCTGCCCGCTTGCAGGAGAGGTTTGAAGGCTGCTGCAGGAATTCCTGCCTGCCTGCTGGTCCCCTGAAGCCACACCTGCATCCTTCCCTCCCATCCCTACTGTGGGAGAGGGGCAGGATGCGGGGAAGGGATGGAATCCATCCCAGAGGAGCAGCCATGCAGGGCGAAGGTGATGAAAAGGAAGAGAGAAGGTGTCAGGTGATGTCTGAATGGGGTGGAGACGGTCTGGGAAAGGGGGAGAGCCCAAATCTCTGAGGAAGGTGAAGGTAGAGGAGGGGAGGAAGGAACGGTGGGGACCCGACCTTGAGAGGGGAGGACAGGGAAGAGCAGGGAACGGGCAGCAAAGCCACAGGGGAGGAGGAACAGAACACCCTCAGCCCAACACGGGGGTGGGACAGGAGAGAAGGGGTGGAACTGCCCCTCCTGCAGCCCAGCCCAGGCCCCACAACCACTCCCGGGTCAGCCGGAGACCTGGGAGGGAGGGAGGAGTGGCACAGCAGGGTGTCGGGGGAATGCCTGCCAAAAAGAGGGGACGTATTCGGCAGGGCTGAGCCAAACCGTGGCCTGAGAGTTCACCCTATAAGAGGCGCTGCCCCAGCTCGGGTGAGCTGCTCAAAGCCCCGTTTTTAGCGGTTTCCAGGCTCCCAAGTCCCGATTTCCGTGCGTCACAGGCTGAGCTGAGCATTCCCCGGGGACGGGGCTGCAGGGACAGCGAGGGGAAGGTGTCTGAGCTCTCCCCGAGGCGGTTCCCCCCGCCGCTGTCCCCGCACGCGTCCCTGTGATGCAGATGCAGATGCAGATGTCTGAGGGAACGAGCGCTCCCTCCAGCATCGCATCACTGCAGGGACACGGCAGCGGGAGAAACGCAGCACACGGAGAGCAAGGGCCATCCAAAATAAACCACAGCAGCACCTGCTGGGAGAGCCGAGGCTTTGGAGTGGAAAATGTTTGGGTTTTCAGCAGCCCCACCACCTTTGTGCCACGGTCCTTCAAGGTTCTGCTTTAATATCAGGATGGTGAGGCACTGACAGTTTTCCCAGAGGGGCGGTGGATTCCCCATCCCTGGAAGTGTCCAAGGTCAGGTTGGACATGAGCAAAGCCTGGCATTGCTGCCCTGCAGCAACACTGAACGTGCTAAAAACACGCAGGGACCCTGCAAGGGGGCACAGCCCCACTGCCCTCCCCAGCTGGGGCCGGGGGATGGGACCCCTTTCTAAACCAACTCGTTCTTCATCCCAGGAGATGTGTAAAAGGTGAGTTGGGTTGTTCCCATTCCCATTTTAAACTGCCAGAGGGCAGGGATAGATGGGATATTGGGAAGGAATTGTTCCCTGTGAGGGTGGGGAGGCCCTGGCACAGGGTGCCCAGAGAAGCTGTGGCTGCCCCTGGATCCCTGGAAGTGGCCAAGGCCAGGCTGGACGGGGCTTGGAGCACCCTGGGATAGTGGGAGGCGTCCCTGCCCATGGCAGGGGTGGGATGGGATGGTTTTTAAGGCCCCTTCCAATCCAAACCACTCTGGGATTCCATTCTGGATGGACCCTGCAGTGATGGGGCTGCCCAGGGAACTCTGCTCCCGTGGTTTAGAGGTTGCCATGGGAGAATTAAAAGGGTCTGTTCCATGTGCCATCCCTGGATGGGGAACCAGCTGTCATGGCGACAGTGTCACCATCATTCCAGGACCAGGACAAATGCTGCAGACCAGGTATGGCCTAAAGTGTCACCCGTGGAGCCAGAGGAGCCTGGTGGGAGCCTGGATCCAGATCCAGGGGACAGGTTCTCCGTGTTGGATGTGGCAGTGAGTGAATATCCACCTCTGGAGCCAGCAAACCACACTGACCGTGATTTGCATCCCATCCTTGTCCATATAGAAGCCATATGGGAACCTCTGTCAGGGTAGGGATGCCGGACTTTTGACCAGGAGGAGCGACATTGACAGGAATGGCCATGGATAATCCCAGCCCGTGGGGCAGAGCTCAGAGCTGCAGCATTCCCGTGGTTTCCCAGCTCCCACTGCTTGCAGGGAATGCTGTGTATCTGTTTATAGACACTTCATTATCAACGTGATGCTGGTAAATTGGAGCAAATTCCTCCAGGGAATTTTTTGGAGGCACAGCTTGGAGAAGGAGGCTGAAAGGACTCAGGATTTACAGAAAGGGCTCAGCTCGAAGACAACCTCCTGTCTGTCAGGTAGAAATGTCACTGCCTTGAAGGGGGGACAACTCGGGATGGTTTGAAGGGGTAAAACAACTCGGGATGAATTGAGGCACACGGAAATGGAGGCTGGGCCTTGGAAAGTTTAAAATGATGCATCAGAAAAATGTGCAGAAGTTTATTTTTGAATGGGAGCTTAATGGAAGACCAAAAAATGCCTTTAAAAGGCAATATAATATTTATTTTCAGAAGAGTTACATGGCTATCACCACATCTTCCTGTGACCTTTGAGGCAGCTCTGTTGGAGGCAGGGCTTGGCCATTCTTCCAGATCATCGTTTTCCACACACATTTTTACTCCTATAAATTTTGGTCAGGTGAATAATTTGCTACGTGCAGCTTATCCCCAACCCCACCCCCCTTTTTTCCTGTTTCCTCACTGAAGCAGGGAGCAGTTCATGTGACTTTCTCCATTCTTTATTTGGCAAGTGCAAACAAAACTCAGTTCTTCTGTCACCCACAAAATTTTTCCACAAGGTGTGTGTCAGGCAAGATGTGCTGCAATCGATGGCACTACTCCCGATCTTTGGCCAGCATCCCAAAATCAGCCCTACAGGCATTTTTGGCGTGACATTTTGGCATCCTCATGCCGGTGTTCGCTTTCTGCAAGGCCCACTCAGAGTCCTGCAAACCCCCCCTGCCCCTGTGTGCGCGCAAAGAGGAGCGGCTGCAGAAACCACCACAAGATTTACGGCTCGGTGCTGGTTGTCTGAGCCCCTCCTTGGACCCCTGGGATTGGGAATGCTGCCACGCGGGCCTTTCCAAGGGCCTGGTTGTGTTACAGCTCTGGGCCAGGCCTGTGTGAACAGGCTGGCACGAAGGGCAGGGCAGAGGAGCTTGTTCACTGAATCCAGGGATGGCACCACTGGGAGAAGCCACAGGATTGGAATTCCAAGTGGTTTTGGCAAGTTGGAGAAACGCTCTGCAAAACAAACCCAGGCCTCAGCTCAGTGCCAGGCACCGTGGGTAGGTGTTTGCATCCATAAGGCTTGGAAAGAACTGCTTGGGCAGCAGAGGGAGAGGAAAAACAGGGAGAGTGGGAGCCGCGGGGTTGCGAGCTGGACATGAGTGATTGTGGGGGGAAAAGAAACCAAAAAGAGGGAGGGTGTGAGCAAAACAGGAGTGGGGAGAATGTGACCTGCAGGGAGGGAGTGGGAACGGGGCTGCTATGCCCCAGCATGGATGGGATGCCCAGAAATCCTCAACCACCCCAGTGGCAGCTGAAGGGAGGGAGCAGGAATGTGCAGCCCGCGGTGAGGAGCAAAGGAATGAGCCCAAAGCTCAGCCTGGAGAAGATTCAGACCCACTTTAAACGTGAGAAACAGAGTAGGAAAAATGGTATCAGGGAGATACCTGCACCAGAGAACTCCTCAAAGTCTCCTCCTGGCTGATATTTTTCTGCAAGCTGGCTTGAGCATCAAAACTACTGGTCCGTGGTGCAGTTGGAAAAAGCAGCACAGTCCTGCCCCAAGTGCAGCAAATTCCTGCCTGGATAAATCAGGCAGCAGGCTCAGAGTTTCCACTGCTGCCTGATCTGTGCCCAGCCTGCCCCGGGTGCAGCTGCCTCCCTGAGATTAGCTCAGGACCATGCCCTGACCTTTACCTCTCCTCCCTGCACCCCTTTCCTAGAGTTACTAAAATCCTTTAAAATTCCTCCATATTTTGAGCACCTTAATGCATTTAGGGCCACGCAGGACCTGGAAGGGACACCAGAAACCAGGAAAACACAGCAGGAACCGATCCCTATTGCTCTGGAACCTTCAGCTGGAAGGGAAAGCTGGTGTCCAGCTGCACTGCAGGGGGAAGGTGGTGGCCACACTTCCCAGAATTTCCAGCATGGTGGGAGCAATTTCAGCTCAGGTGGATAAGGTTTTCTTGTTAAGGAGTGTAAGAATGGTTCACCAAGGGATATTAATGGAATCACAGGATCACAGAATCATTTAGGTTGGAAAAGCCCTCGGAGGCCACAGAGTCCAGCCATTCCCAGCCCTTCCAAGGCCACCACTGCCCATGTCCCCCAGTGCCACATCCACAGGGCTGTTAAACCCCTCCAGGGATGGGGACTCCCCCACTGCCCTGGGCAGCCCCTTCTGTGAAGAAATCTTCCCAATATCCAACCTGAACCTCCCCTGAGCTAAATTTAGAGGAGTTAAAAAGAAAAAAATCAGGAGCGCTCAGGGTTAAACCTGTGGGAAAGCATGTGCTGGAGTCTGGGAAAGGATCTCACCACCCTGAACATGGACATCTTGGATTTTCACGTCCCTTTCCATATTCCCAGGGGGAGAGGTGGTGTTTGGTTCCCTCCAGAAAAGGATGAGCTTTATCTGAACACCGGTTTAGTTTTTATTTCCCCCTTCTTCCCTTAAGTTAAGGCTCTTTCTGCTCTTTGTGGTGAGAATTGCTTCAATGTGAAACTTTTTAAGGGAAAATTTAGAGCCTATTGAAACCCCCAGCAGCACTGGGACGTTTTCTGAGAACCCCAGACTGGTTTGGGTTGGAAGGGACCCTAAATCCCATCCAGTGCCACCCCAGCCATGGGCAGGGACACCTCCCACTATCCCAGGGTGCTCCAAGCCCCGTCCAACCTGGCCTTGGACACTTCCAGGGATCCAGGGGCAGCCACAGCTTCTCTGGGCACCCTGTGCCAGGGCCTCCCCACCCTCACAGGGAACAATTCCTTCCCCATATCCCATCCATCCCTGCCCTCTGGCAGTGGGAAGCCATTCCCTGTGTCTTGTCCCTCCATCCCTTGTCCCAAGTCCCTCTCCCGCTCTCCTGGAGCCCCTTGAGGCTCTGGAAGGTCCTGCAAGGTGTGATCTTTCCCTGAGTCCCAGTGGAGAGCAGGGTGACACTTCCTACCCCAAACGGGCTGATCTTACAGCAGGATGAAGGCTCAGTAGCAGAGCAGGCAGCAATCCATGAAAGTTACGTCTGACTTTCCTGGGAGCTCTTTATCCTGACGAATGTTGAATTCCTTCAGCCACACGAGTGGGTTTCTGGCTGTGCCAACTGGAACAACTTCACAGCAGCGACTGCCCTGAAGTTGCTGCTTTTTCGTTCCCTCACATTCCCCTTCCAGGGAGAAACAGCCACTTCTCACCCATTTAGTGCCCTTAGATCTCCCTGGCCGTGGGATTTTTGGCTCCCAGTGGGATGCTTTCAGGCCAGAGGAACTCCCATTGTCCTGCAGCACCCACCAAGCTTTGCTGCAGGGTATTTTATCACTTTTCTTCCCTCCCTCTTTGTTTCCAGCTTGGATTGACGATAAAATCCCAGCAGCCAGGTCGGCAAACTGCTCACAGATCAGCACAGGAGCTCTGGAGTCCTTGATCAGAGCCATGGGGGGTACTGGAGCCACACCTACCCCACAGCTCACGGCCGTGCCACCAAAATGATGATCCATGTGACATCCCTGGTGTTCCCTTGTTCCACTCCCGGAATCTCTGTGCTGGTCCCTGTGTGGCCCTGCTGTGTTTTCCTTCCTGCCCAGGCACTGGAGCTGTCCCAGGGACGCAGCAGGGCCAGCAGGGCTGCCAGGACAGGGCAGGAAGGACACAGTGACAAGGACAGATCTGAGGCACCATCCTCATCTCCTCCTGCATGGGGAAGCCTGGGACCCCTTTCTAAACCAACTCATTTTTCATCCCAGATGTGTAAATGTGAGTTGGGTTGTTCCCATTCCCATTTTAAACTGCCAGAGGGCAGGGTTGGATGGGATATGGGGAAGGAATTGTTCCCTGTGAGGGTGGGGAGGCCCTGGCACAGGGTGCCCAGAGAAGCTGTGGCTGCCCCTGGATCCCGGGAAGTGTCCAAGGCCAGGCTGGACGGGGCTTGGAGCACCCTGGGATAGTGGGAGGTGTCCCTGCCCACGGCAGGGACTCCGGAGGAGAACCCCCCACCAGAACAACCCCAATTCCACTGCCACAGCAACACTGCCAGGGATTTTCTCCAGTGCCTGCAGCGGGATGCGTCCCCCTTGGAGCTGGGAGGTGCCCCCAAACCACGGCCACCTCCCCGAGCGGCGCAGGTGCCAGCGGGGCACAGCCTCCCCCGCGGGATGTCCCTGTCCCCTCCTGCCGGCCGTATTTCCCGAGCCATCCGCAGGTGACAGCCGCGCTGTCACCGCCTGTGACGTGGCCGGGCGGAGCGGGCTTTGTCACCCGGCTCTCCCGACGTGCCCCTGCCGAAAGGTCACCGCGTCTCGCCTTTCGGCGCTGGCACCGCGGCCCCGGGGCGGGTGGCATTACATAACCCAGCCTTCCCAGCGCCTCGCCGCGCTCGGCAGGGCAGCCTCACCTCCGCCTCTCATTCCCTGCGAACAAACAGCTTTGCGGCATCCTCGGAAAGCCTCGGTGCCGCCGGGGCGTGGCTGAGCCCGAGGGGGAGACAGAAGTGCTGCTCGATTGCTCTCCAGCTTCTCCTGCTCCCACACGGCCGATCTCCCGTGTTTTCCTTTCCTGACAGCTGCTGCCATCAAACCTTGAACCTGGAGAGCTGCAGGAGGCAGAGCCAGGAGAGGTGCAGGCCAGCAAACAGCGACAGACAATCCAGCAGCGTCTGGCTGTGAAGCTCCAAAGCCTTCAGCGAGGGGCACAGGGAGGGGAATAGCCCGGGAAGAGGGGCTGGAATGCTGAGTTTGGTGCCCAGAGTCCCTCAGGGTGATGGGCACGGAGGTGGGAGCGAGTCACAGTGCAGGATGTGGCTCTGCCTCCGGGACTGCCACTGCACCCTCGTGTTCGTCCTCGTGTCACACCTGCCCCGGCTCTGTGCTCATGGCCCAAGACCCCCAACCTGATCCCCTCCCTGCACACTTTCCCCTCCAGTCTCCCAGAATCGCCTCTTTCATCCATTTCTCCCAGAATAGACACTTTTATCCATTCCATGAAGAAAGCTGGACTGGGGTAGGGAGGCATAGACTAAATTTATTCCTGAAACAATTTTGTGGGTTTGTGCAGCTGACAATTCTGCCCCGCAGTCGGGGCTTCGCTGTCTCTCCTCCCAGAGCAGCAGCGAAAGCAGCAGCGCCCTTTGTGACGCCAGAAATCCCATCAGGAGGGACTGGAGACCATGGATGTGCCTGAGGAGCCAGGTGATGGAAGTGCCTGGAGGAGTCAGGTGCAAGAGGTGAAGGAAGGGCAGAGAGCAGGGAAATGGAACCTCGGGGCTGTCACAGCCAGTCCCCAGCACTTTTTCTGTCTCCAGCGGGGCCTCGGCCATCAGGGGTGGATCCCACCTGGAGCTGCCGGGATTTCTCCGGGGAGGGGACTGCACAGCGGCCCGATGGCACCATGGAATTCCTGCCGGGATCACCCCACCCTGCTCCCGTGGCATTCCTGCCGGGAACACCTCACCCTGCTCCCGTGGAATTCCTGCTGGGATCACCACACCCTGCTCCCACGGGATGCCTGCCGGGACCACCCCACCTCCCAGGGACAGCTGCCCAGCCCAGGGATGCGGCCACGGCGGTGGGAGCGGGGCTGCTCCAGACTCCCACATTCCCAAAAACCCCGGGAGGGAGAGCTCAGGCCCGCCCCTTGGGAGCAAAACGCCGGCACAACCCCAGCCCTCGGACTGCTTTGTCGGGAACGAGGAAAAACAAACATCTGACTTCTTAATTAACATCCTTCAGCCCTCAAACACGCCAAGCAATTATCCCCTCTATATGTCACTCAGTCTCATGACGAGTTCACAATAAAAGCCTCCCTGGTCTGCAGCCCTCAAAGGCAGGAAGCAGATTTTAGAGTTCATCTCCTTTCCCAACAAGCTTCAAAACCTGTCTGTGTTTATTCTGGGCCAAAGCCATTGGGAACGAATAGGCCTGAAAAGGGCAAGCGATTTTTTTTGTTGTTCTGTATGGGGTATTTTTAATATATTGTTATTAAGAAAAGGGAATAATAGAGGAAAGTGCTTTGGAATGGTGGCTGGAAGGTGGCAGCAGATGAGCCAGTGAGCCTGTAGTTCTCCTGAAAGCAGAAGCCCTGGAGCTGCCATAAGGTTCTCCTGCCTCCTTCAGCATTCCACCCTTCACTTCCCACGTGGAGTGGAGCTTCAAATCCCCCAGGCCTTCCCACAAACCACCCCCACACCCACAGCCTTCCTGTGCTGTGTTTTGGGGGTTGCTGGTGGTGCTGGGCTGGTTCAGCACAAGGAATGCTGAACTCCTGCCAGGCTTTGGGCTGCCCCGGGGCCTCGGGAATGATGCCCTCATCCCATTTCTTGGTAGCAGACGAGCATCTCTGGGCCACCTGCACCATCCCTTTCCAGGTCTGGATAATCCGGGCTGCCTGAGGCTCGCTGGGGGTCAGGGCCAGCTGCAGCTCCTCGTGATCCGTGGGGATATGGGTGTGGAGTGGGACAAGCCTCGGTCCAGTCCTGACCTGCACTCAGGATTTGGGCCTTTGGAGCTGCCCAGTGTGGACAGCCACGAGCATCAAAGTGCTCTGATTCACCCCAGGGAGGTCTTTCACCACTAACTGCAGGATTTTTCCTCAAGGTCTCCAATATTCCTTCCCCAGAATTCCACATCCCCACGCCTTGGACAAGATATTCCTTTCCCGGTGTAACAGGCAGTGGGGGAATGGGGAAATCAAAGTGAGGGAGCTCTGTCGTTCAGGCTCAGAGAGAACAAGAAAAATTCCTTCTCCAGAAAGAGGTGGCAGCAGGAGCAGTGCAAGGGGAGGAACGGGGAAATGATGAGACATCTGCCTTTCCAAAGGAATCAGAGGTTCAAAAGCAGCAGAGGATTTGAAAAAGAGAAGGAAGTGACTAGAAATAAAAAGAATTAATATGCAGAATGCAGTTGCACTGAGCAAAAGGTTCAGGTCTGGACATGGTACTGCAGAAATCCAGGTGGGAAAGACATCAAATCCCAAGCCAGCTTAGGGGAGATGGTTTCCCACAGCCTGGAATGAATCATAGTGACTGAGCCATTCCAGAGCTTCCAGATGGGAATGAGGCACCAAAACACCTTCTTGGCTTGGTGTTTGGTCTCACAGGGCCTTGGCAGCTCTGCTGAGGAAGTGCTGCCTCTGTCCCTTTGGAGGAGTGATGGGGATGGAGATTTTTCCACTCCGGGGTGTTTGAGCACTGTGTGATGGGAATCTCCTTAAGGAAAGGCTGGAAGAGGGTTCACACCACTCCCAGCTGACAAATTTCCCATTCCTGACACAAGGGGCAGCTCTCCCCTGCTGCTCGGGGGGCGTCTGGCAGGAGAACAACAACCACCACGAAAATGCCCAGGCAGGCGGCCTCAGCCGCTGCTGGGAAACACGTCCCACTTCTTGGGTTTTGCAGGAATTCATTGAAAATACATTTGTGGGGTTTGTTGCAAGGGGGGTTGCCATGGCAACTGCTCCAGCCACTCAGAAAAAATAGGAAGGGCTCCCACTGTCACCGGGGCCATCTGTGCCTTCCAGGGAGGGTCATTTGGATGCCCCGCTCCAACCTCCACGAGCCAAACCTTCTTCTAAGCCTTTAAAAGTCCTTGGTAGGATTTATCAGGAAGCTCCTGCCCTGAATCTCTGTTTCTTTTCTCTGCACTGACAGGATAATTTCCTCTCTATCGGCGCAAATTAAATTCTAATGAGGAAGCTTCGCATTTCAATGTGATGGAGAGCTTTGCTTCTCCAGGAGAATGGAATCCATTGTGGAGGGAGGAGAAGGGATTAAATATGAATGCCTGAGGTGCAGGAGCCCTTTGGCAGCCTTGGGAAAGGCAGCTTTGTCTTCACAGGAGGAGAGGGAACGGCCTCAGGCTGCCCCAGGGGAGGCCCAGGTTGGACACCAGGAGGAATTTCTCCATGGAAAGGGTGGTCAGGCTTTGGAAGGGGTGGTGGAGTCCCCATCCCTGGAGGTGTCCAAGGAAGGCCTGGACGTGGCGCTCAGAGCTCTGGGCTGGGGACAAGCTGAGGATCGGGCACAGCTTGGGCTCTTGGAGGTCTCTTCCACCTTCAGTGTTTCTGCGATTCCCTTATTCCCCCTAATGCTGGATTGGGGTTTTTGGGTTTGCAGGTTCCCCTCTGAGCTCAGACCACAAAACCCCCATGGATGGAGGTGCTGGGCAGCTCCTGGGGTGCAGAGAAGGGCAGGAATCGCCCTGGTGGGAAATGGAGGTGAGCAGGGCCTCTGCCCTGCTCCGAAATTGGGGGATGCTCCTGGAGCATTTTGGGTGGCATGGGACTGCTGCAACCTGACCCAGAGGGTATTTTCAGCTGGGCTTTCTCTGCAGCCAGGGCACCTCCGTGTCCACAGTGGGAATGTTTTTTTATTTCTCACGGCATCCACTCAAACATACATTCAGGGAAGTGAAGTTTTTCCCAGAAACTTCTGGTGGCCATTTAAGACCAGGAAGCAGAAGATGTTCACTTGAGTCAGCAATGCTTATCAAGGAAACTCTGCTGAGTTTTCTGCCAAAATTTTACACAAAATGAGTACAAAAAAACCCTTAAAAGTTGAGCATTTCTTCACCTTTTATCTGGAAACTCCAAGGGAGATGTAGTGGCAGAACACTTGGTGTTGGGAATGGAGATGGTGATCCGTGGCTTTTCCAGAGATTCAATGTCAAAATGATGCTGGAGAAATATTTTGGGTTGGTGACCCTTGGTTTCCATTCCCAGAGATTCAATGTCAAAATGCTGCCTGAAAAGATTTTGGGTTTTTTTTTGTTTTCTTTTAAGCTGTGACTTGATGTAATGTCAATGTAATGAAAAATGCTGTCCTTGTTTACTCATTTTGAGGGCTCCTCCTGGGGATGGAGCTTCACTCAAGGACTGGGAAAGCCAAACCTCCATTCCCATCAGACCAACAGAGGGTTCTGGCAGCTCTGGTTTCTCCTCGGAGGGAAACCTCTTGCCTGTGGGCATGTTGAGTTATTCAGAACTGCATTTATGGCCGCTGCAGCTTGTTTACAGCAGTGATGACATCCCTGAAATGTGCACGCATTCCCAGGATCATCAGTCATCTCCAGATAATCTGAAACAATGGAGTGGAGACTCACTGGGAAAGGGGCACTTTGGTGGCTGGTCAGGGACAGGGCTGAGGTGCTGCCAAGCTCTCCTTGCTTTCCTAGATGGTCTCAAGAAAGAGGATTAGGGGATTCCTGCTCATTAATACCTGCTCTGATGATCTCAGGGGTCTTTTCCAACCTAATGGATTCTGTGATTCCATAAATATTTCACTTTGGGGGCTGAGGGAAGGCCTGGGTTCATCTTCACCCAGGGTGTCACCGACACCCCACCCTGATGGTCTCAAGACACAAATCCCACATTTAACATCTCATCGTCTTCAAAGTGCCTGAAAATACTGGAGTTCAGTCCCCTCGGGAATCCAGCCCTTCCTTCACAGCATCCATGCGGAGGGGACTGTTCATGCAGGGGCATTCTGACCCTGAGAGTTATCAGCTGGGAATCTGCGTGTTATCAGTTCAGCATCTGTGTTATCAGCTGAGCTTCTCTGTGTCTGCAGCTTCTTCTTTGTAACCGGGGGAAAATCAAACCCCATCATCTTTAAAGAATAACACAAGGATCAGCTTTCTGGATTCTCATTATCCTAAGAATGAGAACAGCTGAATTTCAAAACTTTCCTGCATCCTCAGCAGTGCCATATTAAATTCAGGCATCTTCACTCCTAGGTTAAAAATATCTCCAAGGAACTGCAGGACAACTGCAGAGAGCCGAGTCCTCCAAGAGGTTTTTTCTCCCGAGTGACAAGACTGACTTGTGTCTGGCTGGTTCCTGAGTGAATCCTCCCCATAACCCCCACTCTGGGTGGTTTTCAGAGCTCAACAGAAAATAAACACCCCAACAACCCCACCCTGTGCATCCCTGGCAGCGTTGTCCAAAGGCTCCTGGAGCTCTGGCAGCCTCGGGGCCGTGCCCATTCCCTGGGGAGCCTGGTCAGTGCCCAGCCCCCTCTGGGGGAAGAACCTTTTCCTGCTCTCCAGCCTGACCCTGCCCTGGCACAGCTCCAGCCGTTCCCTGGCTCCTGTCCCTGTCCCAGGGAGCAGCGATGGGAGCTGCCCCTCGGGCGGAGATCCCTGAGCTCTGCCCCTCACTCCCCTTCAGACTCAGAAACACGGACCCCAGGGAGCTTTTCAGCCCAAAACCTGGCATGAGGAGGAGGAAGGGAGCAGGATGGGACAAAGCTCTGCATCACTGCAGCAACCAGCCCAGCCAGGTGGGCGCTTCCCATGAAACGTTAATTTGGGAAACCTGTGAGTTACAGCCCGGGCTCCAATGGCAGCTGCCCCCAAGTGACCTCCAAACTCAGGGCTTCTGTTTCCTGCTTTTCCCATTTCCACCATCTCCGTTGATGGACCTGGATCTGAGAAGAAATTCCCACATCACTCAAAATCCCACAGAAAGGAGACAGAGCTGTGTTTGCTGGCTGTGCTGACGGGACACACCACCAAGGGTATCTGAGAAAATTTGGTGTTTGATGGGTCTGGACTTTCTGGGGCACCTCATTAGTCCCAAGCATAGCCTGAAGTAGGGAATGGAAGCCACAGAGCTGTCAAAATCAGAAAAGGAAACTTCATGAATGTTATAACAACTCTCTGATGAATTTTACAGTGTTTATTAACCCATTTTTCTTCCCTTTTCCTGTCCCTCACACTCTGTGCCCTGGACAGCCACCCCAGAAGGTTACGCTGTTAAAGCAACATGAGGAATCAATAAATACAAAACAATAATTCCCATTAACAAGGGCAGTTATTGCTCTAATTCCATCCCTGTGTCCCTAGGCCGGCAAGGGGACAGGAAATTTGTTCTCCTACCAACCAGGCCAAGCTGTAAAGTTTGGGCTGTCCCAGAACACTGAGAGCTGATGCAGCAGCTGGGCAGGGTAATTAAAAAACTCTCTTAATTTGCTCATTTCACGTGAAAGACTTGTTTAATAGCTTTGAAAAATGCAGACAAAACAGCTTCTAGCAAGTACAGAGCAGGAATAGACCTCAGGCAGTCACCAGCTCAGCTCGCTGTTAGGGGAAGGTAAACAGAAAAAATAGCATCAGTCTCTGCTTCAGAAGGTGAATCAGTCATCCTGCTGGATGAAGCTCTGCTGCAAATCCAGGGACATCAAAAATCAACCCCATTATATTCACAAGTGCCAGTCCTTCACTGGAGTCAGTCTGCTCCACATCAGCAGGAACTCTGGGTTCAGCTGAGGAAAACCCTTCTCCTGCCAGGTCCTGGTTTGGATTCAGCTCTCAAGGAGCTGGCACCTTCCCTCGGTGCTTGTGTGAAAAAACCAGCTCCACACAGATCCGTGGAGTTTTCCCCAGGAACACAGGGAATGAGTTTCTGCAGGGCTCAGATCCCAAACCGTGTGTCCAAAGCCTTTCCAAGAGCAGTGCCAGAGCACATTCTGTTTTCCCAAGCTGGAGGCTGAGTGCGCATCCATGGAGCAACGGAGGGAATGGCCCTCCTGGGACCGAGCACAGCAGCACAAGCAAGTTTCTCATCATTAATTCTTGCACTGGGAAGCTGCACCATCATGTGCGTGAGGCCATGGAGGAGATCCAACAGCACAGAGCTCCCGACTCTGCTTTCTTCCCTGGAAATCACAGTGACTGAGGAAAAGAGCACGAGGAGTCCTTCCACCCCTCTGCAGTTAATGGAGGAGGAACTTGGGCCTTGAGATAACAAGAAGGGGCTCTTTGAACTCACAGAAAGTTTCTGCTTGCACTCTTGGAAATGGCATTCCCAAAAGATAAAGCGCTTCCCCAAAGATAAAGCAGTTCCTGAAGGATAAAACAGGAGGACACTGAGTTCTGAGTCCTGCTCTCGCCCCTTCCAGCTCCTCCTGACACCCCCCAGTGCCTGGGCCCAAAGGCACATTTGCACTGTTGTTCCCTTGCCCTTATTCCTCTCCATTCCTCCCATTTTGGATTGGTTTTCCTGGCTTTTCTACTGGCTGGGCCATCATGCAGAAGTTTAGGAGTTCTGGAATTGGCCTGTCCTGCCTGGCTCACCCTAAACACGTCCCGTGCTTGGCTTCCCTGTGGCTCTCAGGGTTATCCCAGGGCCGTCCCTGGGCCATGTTCAGCCCACGCAGTCTTGGCCCAAAGTGGCGGAGCAGAGCTTTGCTCTGATGAGGTTATCAGTGCTCCACCAATGCTGCAGACTGCAGCCCCATGGGAATCAGATGGTTCCTGTGGTGCACAGAGACCAAGGCTGTGCACTCACACCACAGGGCATGGACCCAGTGTCCCTGGGTGGCTCTGAGGGATTCGGTGCTCCTCGCATGTCCCCAGCACCAGCACAGGGCTCAGGACCCTGCAGCACTCCCAGATCCAGGACTTCCAAGCAACGTCTTTAGAATAACTCAAAATTTCCTTCCATGAAAACATTTCTGGGACAACCCAGCAGCTGCATATCCCAAGGAGGGGTAGAGTTCAATTCACACTTTTTTTTTTTTTTTTGATGATTGATGCAAAGTTTGTTTATAATTGAGGTTACTTGGAGTGAGCAGTCCCAGAAAAATGCCTCAGCCTGATCACCTTCTTCCAGAACCCTTTTGCCTGGTATCTTCTGCCCTGAGTTTCACTGTGAAGCTTCCTAAGCAGAGGGTCCAAATTGCCATCCAAAAAATCACAGCTACAACTACACCCAGGCATCCAGGAATTCCTCTGCGGAGGCAGCAGCTCACATTCCCCGGGCCAAGAGCAGCCTTGGAGTAAAGTTTGCGAAAGGTGAAGGAGTGAAGGGCACTGCCACGCCAAGCCCTGGTGTTTGCAGGGTGCTGGCAGCAGAGGCAGAGGTGTCACGTGGGCACAGCAGCTCCACCTCACAGGGGTCAATTCGCTGCAGTTGTGGTCGGAGCCCACTCCCTGCCTGCTCCCGAATGCCAAATCCAGTCGGATTTAGTCTGCAGGCAGGGTCCCAGCAGCGCTGGGAATGTGCTCTCCCACAGTTGTGGGGTTTTGCCTCGTGCTGCTCGCAGGTGAAGCTCTGGACTTTGTGACATCCCCACGCCTGATGGGGACTTGGTGGCAGGAGAAGACTGAGCAGTGACCCTGGAAGGGTTTGGAGTTGGACCTGGAGCCACCCTGAGCCCTGAGCCAGACCTTCCCCCTCCAGAGAGGATCCAAATGAAAAACCATCACTCCACCGAGCTCCTGCCGGGAGTCTCCTTGGAAAACATCCCCTGTGAGTCTGGGATTTGTTCATCCCACGTGGAGAGCAGATCTCCATTCTTGAGCTCTTCTCACCCCCCACCCCAAGACATCCCAGCGCTGGTGTATGGATCCAGAGGGGAGGGAAGGCCCCAGACCCCACATTCCTGCCTGTCCCCACCCCTGCCAAGGGTGGCCCCTACGTGCAGAGCCATGGACCCCCCCTGCTCCTGCCAGGGGGTCCCCTCAGCCTTCCCAGGGAACGTGTGACGGGAATGCTGGGGCCGTACGGACAGTGTGCACTGCTGAATTCCAGGAACTTGTGAGGAATCCCCGGGCTGTGTGTATCCGTATCAACAAATCCCAGTTAAGGACAAGCCAGAATTGGAGGACTTCAACATTTCTTTGACATGCTCCACTGATAAGAGTGTATTTTTGGAACATTTACATTTCCAAATAAGGGAAATGCTAATAACAGAAATCTGTGAATTAGCTACTGTTCTCATAAAGGAGGAATTTTGTCCAGGTTTTTTTTTTCCTCCGGTCTTTTTTGTTCCACAGGGGAAGCATAGCAATTAGCACTAATTATGTGCCTGGGAAATTAGCAACCACCAACTTCCATTCTGCACTTGAAAGACAGAGACCAAGATCACAGCTCGGGATGTCTGGGGTCCAGGGGCTCCTAAAAGGCCGTGTGAACGTGGAAGAATCTCTAAATTTCTGGAAGATTTTTTAATTTTTTGGATAATAAATGGTGTATTTCTGACACTAAGAGTGAAGTCATTAACCTTTGTGGTGTGTAATTACCAGTCTGATAAGGAAGGGCTGTCCCGAGATGAGCAGTGACTCACAAATTTGTTTAGATCAAACCAAACTGATCTAATTTCCTCTCTGACAGAGCGAGAGGGAGGAAAGAGATAAGGAGGAGCAGGACAAAGTCATTTATCTTGGACTGAGAAGGCTCACGCGGCGTTTTCCTAAGGCAGCTCTGGAAATAAGGGCTAAGAATAAACACGGAAAGGTGTGAAATTGGTTGGGAAACCACAGTGGAGGGAGACTCAGGGCTCCCTGCCAGACTGGGAATGCTGGCACTGGACACGGAGCAGCTCAGCACTGGACACTGCTGTCCTTAACAGCTGGAGGAGAGCAGGGCAGGGAAAGGAGGAGAGGAGAAAGGAGAAGAGAGGAGAAAAGAGAGGAGAAAAGAGAGGAGAAAAGAGAGGAGAAAAGAGAGGAGAGGAGAGAGGAGAGGAGAGAGGAGAGGAGAGGAGA
>WBMZ01002485.1:0-39395 GCA_013400975.1 Atrichornis clamosus | reverse complement strand
AGAGGAAAGAAGAGGAAAGAAGAGGAAAGAAGAGGAAAGAAGAGGAAAGAAGACGAAAGAAGACGAAAGAAGACGAAAGAAGACGAAAGAAGACGAAAGAAGACGAAAGAAGAGGAGGAAAGAAGAAGAGGGGAGAAGAAGAGGGGAGGAGAAGAGGGGAGGAGAAGAGGGGAGAAGAGGGAGAAGAGGGAGAAGAGGGAGAAGAAGAGAGAAAAGAGAGAAAAGGAGGAAGGGAAAAGGGAATACACCTGCTGCACATGCAGTGACAACTGTCCAGAGGTGTCCAGAGAAGGGCAATGAAGTTGGAGAAGGGTCTGGAGCCCAGGTCTGATGAGGAGTGGCTGAAGGCACTGGGGTTGTTCAGCCTGGAGAAAAGGAGGCTCGGATGGAACCTTTTGGATCTCCACAAGTCCCTGACAGGAATTTGTAGCCAGGTGGGGATCAAACCCTTCTCCCAGGGAACAAGTGATAGGACAAGAGGGCACGGCCTCAAGTTGTGCCAGGGGAGGTTCGGGTTGGATATTAGGGAACGTTTCTTCACTGAAAGGGTGCTCAGGCATTGGAAGGGGCTGCCCAGGGCAGTGGTGGAGCCGCAATCCCTGAAGTGTTCAAACAACGAGTGAATGTGGCACTTTCTGATATGGTTCAGTGACATGGTGGGAATCAAAGGTTGGACCTGATGATCTTGGAGGTCTTTTCCAACCCTAATGATTCTGTGATTCTCAGCTGCAAGCATGAGTTTCAAATGACCTTGGTGAGCTGGAAAAATATCCCAAAAAACTGCAACACTGTCTGACAAAGACCAGTGCGAAGTTTGGCACAAAGGGTAGGAACAATCAGAGAGATGGAGAGGAACATCTGGGTGGTTCTACAAAACACCAGAGATGACAATGGTTTGCAAACAGAACATTGGGGAAAAAACACAGCAAAAAAACAACAAAAAAAAGGGAAATTCTGAAGTTCAGGGAAGATCAGGGCTGATGGGAAAGAGCACAGGAGAGAGCAAGAAGGACCCTGGGCTGAGACGTCCGAAAATGAGAAGGCTGAGGGAAGGCACAACCAGAATTCCCAGTGCACAAGGGACCAGCAGGAAGAGGAAGGGTGGATCAGGTTCTCCCTGGGCAGGACAAGACGTGACAGGTCCAATCTGCAGAGGGGAGGCTGGAATTCAGATTTGGGAAAACAATCCAATGGTGGAGGATCTCTGGGCACAGGGGATTGCCTGGGGTGGCCGTGGCAGCCCCATCTCCCAGGGTTTTGAAGGACAGCACAGACAAACATCTCGGAAACTCCCAGCCAGCCCTCCTCCGCCACGTGGGTGAAGGGAACGACATTTCAAGATCTTCAGCAGACTTGTTTGCTTTGCTTGTCTGTTACTCCCTGCTTTTGGCACAAGGCAGAGGACACAGTTAATAATAGCTCTGGAGAGAATTGATTGTTATTTTACCTTATTTGGTGGGCACCAGCAAATCTTTCCTTGTGACAAGGAGGAAACCTGGCCCAGGAGCACCAGGGGCTCTGTCTGCAGTTGCTGATCCAGGCAAGAGCCCAGCCCCAGGGTTTTGCTTTCTTCCCTGTTTCTCCGTGTCCCCCAGTTAAACCCAGTGGGGTCAATCCCCTTTCCTCGGGCTTTACAGAGGGGTTTTTTTTTGCTCTGCAGCCTGAATCACACATTTTATCTCAGTGAGCCAGGGCACCTCTTGCTGTGCAAAAATCCAGCTTGGATGAGAAAACACATTAAAAATCACAGTAGAAATTCGTATTTCAATGTAATTCAAGATTCTCAGATGCAGGGATATCAAGAAATGAGTGGCTTTGCAGACGGGGAGAGCCCTGCATGCCAAGAAACCCTCACTGGTTTCTTGCACTGCAGAGCTGGAGAGAGGTAAAAAAGAACCACTCAAGACATCCAAGACCATCTCTCAGGAATGGCCCAGAAACTCCTTTCTCACCCCCCCAAAACCCCCACACCTCAGCAGAACACATCGAATTTAGACGTTTTGGTTCAAAAAAAACCTCAGGGTGAAATTTAGACAAGAAGAAATCAAAATAGCAAAGCTATTCCTGGTGCTGAGACTCCTCATCCGTCTCCATTTGGTGGGACAGGCACAGAATTGCTCCAGAGCTTCAGGAAAGGCTGGGCGAACAATTCAGTTCCCAGGATCAGAGTCTCAGCGACATCTGTGTAAATCAGGGGCTGTGAAGGCATGAAATGAGATTCAGAAGGAGCCCTGGAGCTCCCTCCCATGCCCAAGGCCCATCCCGGGTTCCCTGTCAAGCTCCGAGTGGGATCTCACTGACTGAACGTGCTCTCCTTGGCACGGTGCCACCACTGGGATCAGCCATCCAGCAACTCATTACTTCCAAATCATTCAATTATTCCTCTCTGATCTAATTAGTCACGTCAGCACAGAACAGGCCATTGGATACCGAAGCAGGAGGCTCTGTATCCATTTCCTGATGTCCAGAGCATCCCTGTGGAGGCACAGGCAGGCAGGGAGCTGCTGATGCCATGGCCTGGCTCGGGGGGCAGCTGCATCAGGCACTACCTTAAAGACTCGGGTAATTTGTCCTAACTTCCACGCTTTCTCCATTTCCAAGGATCTTTCTCCTCTGTCACCTGGTTAAGAGGCAAACACCAGATTTTTGTCGAGCTTGAAAGGCGCCTGTGGCCCGTGGGGTCAGCAGGGGTGTGGTGTCAGTGTGGGACAGCGTGCCCGGGCGCTCGGGAGAGGGGATCAAAGCCCCAGCTCTGCTGGAAGCCACCTGGAGCTCACGGGAACCACGCTGAGAGGCAGCTCGGGGTGTTCCCCATCCTCCCAGTGCCAGCAGGGAGCTCCAAAACCCCGGGGGGGACGCAGGGGTACCCTAGGGGCAGGGCAGGAGCACATCAAGGGCTGGCCCAGCACCAGGTGGGGTGTCCTGAGCCCCTTCTGGGATTCTCCTGCCGCAAGGGAAGTGCTGCCCTGGCATGAATTCCAGTCGAGGAAAATATCCATAAATCTGGATTCATGGGGCTGCTCCAGGGGCACATCTCAGCCATCAGAGGGGCAGGCACTTCCCAGGGCCTTTTCCAGGGACTTCACAGCCAAAACAACCCCAGAGTCTGGAGGGTGAAAAAGAGGCAGCGCAAGGTATTTTTCCTACCTGGGTTTTACTGTTTTTAACATCACATAGGGCTTTCCTGCCTCTCCCACATTTCCTGGGATCCTGTGCAAGCTCCAAATGTCCCCCCACACCTTTGCTGGTGTTTGCACCAGATGCTCCACATTCCACTGCCTTGTTCCAGGGTCTCTGCAGTCCTTCCTCTGATCCTCTTCCTCATCAGCAGCTCAAAGCGATCCTCCAGGTGATGTCAGCAGAGGGAAATAAAGGTGAGCAAGGAGCTGCTGGGAAACCTCCAAGCACAACTGAGTGCTGAAAGGTTACACAGATTCAGAAAGCAGCTGGAAAAGTTCTCCAAAGGAAATGTCCTTAGGGCTGCTGCCTGCAAAGAACCCACCTTTAACTCTGAGAAACTCTAAGAAACAACTGGATGTGGCACTCAGTGCCCTGGTTTCGTTGACAAGTGGTGTTTGGATAAAGGCTGAACTCAACATTGGAGGTTTTCTCCAACCTAAATCATTCTCTGATTCTCACCTGACAAATGCCTGAGGGACAAACCAGTGGGGAAATGAATCTGGGGAACCATCTCCTCTTCTCCCTGTTCACCCCCCACGCGCCCACAGATGCCTGGTATGAATTCCAGCCAAGAAGAATGTCCTGCAGCCCAGAAATGCCGTGTCTGGTTCAGCACCCCGCTGCAGGACGTACCCTTGAGCCGACCCCACGTTGCTTTTCTGTGCTCTGAAGGAAAGCTACACCCACCAGAGGGTTTGTAAGGAGCCAGAGCTGCTCTCAACAGCCGCAGGGCTGGTGCCTAATGAGCTTTCAGCTGATTGTTACTAAGTGGAAAGGCACAATTAAAGGCCATTAGCTGCGATGACATCACCGGTTCCGAGGAAACTCTGTCCCGGGCAGGAAGGAGGCAGGACAGCCGTGGAGTTACAGCCATGGAGTGAGTTAAAGCCTTGGAGTTACGGCCACGGACTCACCTGAAGGGATGCCCAGGGGAACGCCAGGCCCTGGGAGGAGACTTCTGGCTGTGCAGGGGGTCGGTGACGTCCCACTGCCGACCCCAAACTCTGGATTTTTTGCCAACGTGCTGGGGATGTGCATGGATTCACCATCAGTCACCAGGAGATAGGAGGACATTAAAGGTGTCCATAGGAAGGTCACAGAGATGGTGAAGGGCTCAGAGCACTTGATCTGTCCAGCCTGGAGCAGAGGAACTGAGGGCAGAGCTCAGGGACCTGCAGCTCCTCCCGAGGGGCAGCTCCCATCTCTGCTCCCTGGGACAGGGACAGGAGCCAGGGAACAGCTGGAGCTGTGCCAGGGCAGGGTCAGGCTGGAGAGCAGGAAAAGGTTCTTCCCCCTGAGCGGGCTGGGCACTGACCAGGCTCCCCCGGGAATGGGCACGGCCCCGAGGCTGCCAGAGCTCCAGGAGCCTTTGGACAACGCTGCCAGGGATGCACAGGGTGGGGTTGGTGGGGGGTCTGGGCAGGGCCGGGGGCTGGACTGGATAATCCTTGGGTGTCTTCTCCAACTCAGGATATTCTGTGATTCTGTGATCTCTGACCTCTCACAGACCTTGGGATGCCTTTCATCCACACTGCTAAAAGCTCATGAACAGGGCTGTAGAAGACAGAGCAGTGCCAGGTGTCCCCAGGGTGGAGCAAGGCCCGAGTCCCTCGGGGTGAGCAGCACCCCCCAAGTGCTCTGTGGCAGCACCAGCAGCTCCACTGGTGACCCCCGAGCTGCCCTGGCCCTGAGGGAGCAGCAGCACCGAGACCCCCCGAGATCTCCTGACCTTTGGCTGTTCCCTCTCCCTGCTAAAGGGAGCTGTTTTTTCCCCAGGGTCACGTTTCCCTGGAGCTGGGGGGACAGTGCTGCGTGGGAATGTCATTTGGGCCACGGTGCTCCATCCTTCCACCAACTGCTGGAGCTGTTCGGAGTTTTGGAGCTGCCAGGATTTCCAGGCAGCAGCTTGGGACCTGAAAGGGGCCACACTGCTGGCACTGCAGGGCACGGTGCCAGCCCTCCCCAGCGGGACAGGCACACGCACAGGGCCCCACATGGCAGCCAGGGATTGCCTTAAAAAGCCACGCAAGCTGGGGAAAGGCTTGGGACTGTTTTTTCATGGATTCATGTGGAATTCCTCTGTTCATCCGCTCTCCTGGGTCACCGGGATGCACTTGGTGTTTTCAAGCTGGGCTTTGCAACTGTGAAAGTTTTTTTTCTTCTTTCCCTTCTCCCCTCCTTCCTCCCATCTCTTCGTCCTCTCTTTGCCAAGTGGAGTGGAAGCCCCTCATGAGCAGCCCTGGCTCCGGGGGGAACAGCACAGGCAGGAGATTATCCCAGCAGCTGGGAAGGTTTTCTTCCCCACCATGGAAAAATGATCTCAGTTTCGCAATCCAGCTCGGGGCTGAGGGCAGCAAGCCAAGGCCCACGTAAATCAAAGGGAGTTTCCCCTGGTTTCCATAGATTTCACCCCAAGGAATGATGCAGCTGCTTCCCTGCTGTGGGTGCAAATGTTCAGAGCCCTGATGGGTTTTTTTTTTCCCATCAGTCTCATAGGAGATTTGCAGCTTCTCCCAGGCTGAAAACAAACTCTTCCCACACCTCTCTGGGCTCAGGGAGGTGCAGTCTCTGCCCTGGCAGGGCTCTGCTGCTCTCTGGGCTCCCAGAGGCAGAAATTCAGCCCTTTTCTTGCAGCAGGAGAATGGCTGCTCTCCCAGACCCTCTCCTGGAATGTGTAAAATCGATGCTCTCAATGCAGGGCTGGAGATCTGAGCCTGCCAACTCTTGTTCTTAAATCTAGTTAACCATGTTGCCCTGTTTAAATAATTAATTACATTCTCAGTTGCCTGACAGGGGCCTCAGAAACGTTGGGCAGGGTGGATTTTTGAATGAGACAGCGCAAACCAGCAGAGAATGCTTAGGTGGGAATAAGATTGCCTTGGTTTCAGGAAAAAAGGGGGTAGAGGACACCTGCTAAATATTTTCCATCCTCTCCCAGCAGTGGGGTTTGCTGCGTGTCCCTCCTGCTGCACAGGCAGCGCCACCAGCTTGTGCTCCATGTGGGAGATGCCAGGAGCTGGGCAGGGAGGAGGATCCAACATCCAGCCCTTCGGACTCCAGCAGCTCCTGGCTGTGAAATGCCTGCTGCTCCCGAAGAATTTCCAAAGTCCTGCTCATTCATCACGGAGAATCGTTTCACGCAGGAAAATGTTATAAATCCTCCTGTCTGTGCGCGGCTCCTCTTCCCACAGAGGCACCCGGCCCTGCACAGCAGATCCACCCAAAACCTGTCCCATTCCCGAGGGATCATTCTCACCCACGAGGTCACCTGCTTTTCTGGGAAGGCATTCAGTGACTCTGGCACGGGTGAGTCTCTGTTGGGCAGTCAGGACCATTCATCTTCCCAAGTGAAAGAAACCCGACAAAATTCCTTAAAACCGAATTCTTACCAGATGCACGGAGCACAAAATTAGAAAACCACACTTCTTGGAAAGCTGGAAGGAAGGTCAGCTTCCCCCAGGGAAGGACTCCTGTTACACGGGAGTGAAATCAGAAGGAAATGGAATTATCTGATAGGAAAACAGCTTCAGGAAGGCAGAGTTTGTTAATAAGCTGTAGGAATGGCAGGATGCAGCATCCCAGCTCTGCTGTGGATGACTTAGAATGGCTTTTCACTCCTTTTCTTCCTTCCAGCTTCTCCATCTCTCCCAAGAACAGCTGCTGTGCAGGAATTACCAGCTGTAACCCATGGACAGTGGGATTCTGGGATCCAGGGGGGTGTGAACGCAGATGGACAAACCCATTTCCTCTGATGGGACAGGGAGAGAAGGAAAGGCAGGGAAGGGTTTGCCTCTTATTTAGTGCCTTGGGAGAGAGCCTTGAGTCCCCCCAGAGCTGGGGTGGTCTCACATCTCCTGAGCTGGGGCCACTGTGGGACGTGTGGCAGCAGGTGTGTGTCCCCAGTGTCACCTCCCGTTGGATTTCTCTGGCCGTTTTTCCAGTTTTAAACTGGGATGATGGGAGAGGTGCCATGGAAACTGCTGGAACTGCCTCCTGCCTGCACTGGGGTGTGACACGAGGCCCTGTGGGGTCACAGATCCCTCGGGATTGTTCCTGGAGGTGGTTTGGGCCCATTTACACTGCTCGCATGGAGCAGCTCGAGGGGAAAACAATCCTGCCAGCCATCCCTGGATTTCCTCCGGCAGACAGCAGGAGGGTGGCATCCAGGGCAGGATGCACGACTTGGGGAGCAAAGTCGGGGGGCAACACGGAGTGGAAAGACAGCCCTGGATGTGGACATGCTGTGAATACAGCAGCCATGTCCAAGTGCTTTCCTTGGACATCTTCTACCAAAATCCCAGTGCTCCGCAGGGGCTCCTGCAGTCCCGCTTGCTGTGGAGGGTGGGAGAACCTCGATCTCCAAGCAGTGCAAACACCCGGTGAACACCAACAGGGCTGCTCATATTGAAGAGGAGTTTTCTATTGAAGCCCTGTTTTTAAAAGTTATAAAGAGTTAATGATTCAAAGATGTTCTGCCCACATTACAGACGTGTCTGCCTGGGACATGTTTTATGTGCTCATCTGAGCCCGGCACCAGAGATCGTTTATGGGGGGGTTTGGCCCTGTTGGATTCGATCAGAAACACTAACAAACAATTACCCCTGTTTATTAACACTCTGTAAATTTATTAACACTGTGTAAAATATCTATAAATGGAGCCTTAATGTATAGCATGGCCCAGGGCAGCCACCTGAATAAAAAGGCCTTCAGAGCCCCAGTCCCTCCTGCGAGCGTCAGCAGCGGTTTTGTGAGGCTGTGGCAGGAGGCCAGATGTTGTCAGGGCAGCTCTGGGCTTTCTCTGATACGGAGCACAAAGCTTGATAAATGCTGCTTTCTTTCTGAATTTGAAAATATTTTGGTTTGCAGGAGAGGGGTTGGAAACCCAGGTTTTATAATGAAGCAGCCAAAGCCGCCTTTGCTCAGCTGTCCCTGCTGTTGGGTTTGAACGCCTTCCACTCCTTAGCTCAGAGCTTTTCCCCCACACAGCTCTCCCTGGAGCTGGAGTGGGAGCCCTGCCTGGGCTGGGGCTGCAGGATTTAGCTCAGAGTTGATTACCAGAAGTCCGAGGGAGCTGTGAGAGCGTTGTAAGCTGAGCCCGAGTTATGCAACCGCCGAATTGCACGTCAGGCTTCAGCTCTTGCAGTTGGCATTTCCTTAACAGTCAGGCTTGAGCCTGCAAAGGTCTGAGCTCTGTGGCCTGGGAGATTTTTGGGAGCTGTGGGAATGCTCAGCTTCACAGGAGCCGAATACTTGAGCTGCTCTCACTTCCCTTGAAATCCCGGCCGGGAGCCCTCCCGTGAGCGTGAGCACGCAGGCAGCGCTCGCTGAGCTGCACAGAGAGCCTGGGCTTCTCTTCCCCATCCACTGGGATTTTAACAGCTTATTCCTCTGGAAAAGAGGCTGGAGAGGCTGATCCACAGGATGGAGAAGCATCACCTCCCTGGCAAATAATGTGCTAGATGCTCCAGTTCAAATATTCACTGTGTTTTTTTCCCTTCATCTCTGTTAGTTCAGTTCTGTCCATCTCCTGATAGTTCAGACTCACCAATTCCATGTTTTCACTGGTGGCTTTTCTTAAATCATGCCCAGGGGATTGACACTGGGGATCAGACTGAGGACAGCAAAGCACCCAGTGATTATCCCAAGACACAGCGTTTTTGTGCTTCAATGTGAAGCAGATAATTGTTTCTATTTATAGAGAAAACAACCCTGTTCCTAAACAGTGTTTTGCAAATTTCCATTCCCGGGGTGGCTCCTTCCCTGCCAGCATTTCACACGTACACAGCACTAGAATTTAGAAACCTGGTGACCCCACACATTTTATTTCGCTTTGCCATCGTTTTGCCCTCTTGTTCCAAGAGCAGGAATTTCCTGCCAGCGCCTGCGGAGCTGAGCCAGCAATGAGCACTCCCGAGTTTTTGTACAAAATCCACCTTTTCAGACCCAGTTTCTTTCTTCTTCCCATTTTCTTTCTCTCAGCCATTTCCAGCAGCCCTTCCTTGCACAGCAGCGACTGCACCGCTACATTAACAATTAATAACAGAGCAGCAATCAGGATAAAAACTGACAATAAATTAGCTTTAATTGGACAGGAATGTTGCCAGGTATCCTCCTGCTATTCTCTATCCGAGCTCAGCAGGGCTCCCCCTCTTTATCCATTGAGCTCCGAGATGCTCCTCTTGGAAGTTGACTCCAAGGCTTTTGGTGTCACCTACACATGGAACCAACACGAGGTGCACCCGACAGAGCTCAGGAGCACAGAGCTGAAGCCCAGAGAAGGGTTTTATTACCCTGGAAATGCAAAAAAGCATCTGGAAACCTTGAAACCAGCCCAGGTTGGGCGACGGTTCCTGCAGCAGGAAGTGTTCCCAGTTGGGAAGAGGCAGATGGTTCATCATCCTGACAGCAGCAGCTCTGTGGGCTCCAGCTGAGAGCTTTGGCCTGAAACATAAACCCTGAGAGGTGCCCAGAGCTTCCTGAGAGAGGCAGAGCATCCTGGCACCAGGCAGAGCCTCGGGGGGTTTAAACCTGGGACTTGAGCCCTCACCTGCAGTGGGACACTCCGACACTGCCGTGGTGGAGCAGCCTTGTCCCGGACGTGCCTGGAGTCCAAACGTGTGGGAGCAGTTCATCCCAGCGCTGGATAAAAGCACAAAACAAACCTCATTTCATCAGGGAGGGTTTTCATAGAACCAGAGAATGGCCGATGGGTGAGGGGACCTTAAAACTCATCCAGTGCCACCCCTGCCATGGGCAGGGACACCTCCCACTATCCCAGGGTGCTCCAAGCCCCGTCCAGCCTGGCCTTGGACACTTCCAGGGATCCAGGGGCAGCCACAGCTTCTCAGGGCACCCTGTGCCAGGGCCTCCCCACCCTCCCAGGGAACAATTCCTTCCCCATATCCCATCTGTCCCTGCCCTCTGGCAGTGGGAAGCCATTCCCTGTGTCCTGTCCCTCCATCCCTTGTCCCAAGTCCCTCTCCAGCTCTCCTGTCGGCCCTTCAGGTACTGCAAGGCCACAATTAGGTTGCCTGGAAGCTTCTCTTTCCAGGCTGAACAAACCAAATTCTCTCAGCCTTTCCCAAACCCTCCATCCACAGTGGATATTGCAACCAGAACCTCCACTGCCAAAATCTGAGCTCCCAAGCACCTGGGTTACAGAAAAATCCCACCCTGGAAGTGACTCCAGCCAGCCACAGCTTCTGATGGCAGGAGCTTTGCCCGGGACACAAATCTGTGATCGCACAACAAGAGCCCTTAAAATACCATCCCTGTTTGTGTGTGGGATTAATCCTCTGAGAAAAGTGGCCCAGGCTCTGCCCCCTTGGATCTGTCCCTTCTTTCTTTCCTCACTTCCAAGATCCCATCTGTGAGGTGGGAGCAATTAGGAGTAATTAGTGCAGGATGGTGGCTGCGGTCACCAGGACCCTCATTAGCACTTCTTTGGGATGGGAAGACAGCCTGAAAAATAACTTCACCCGTCTCCTGCCTGAATCATTTTCACATATTTCAAATGCCAGGTTGTTGGCATCAAAGAAACGGGGTAATTATGCCCTGGGTGTCTTGGAAAGGAGGAATTCAGCACGGAGAAATTCCATAAGACAGCGGCCGGAGCGAGGTGTTGAATGCCAAGTGGGATGTTTGGATCAGGCTTCATCAACTCCCATTTTATACCCTGTTCTCAAAAAATGACTTTTTCCTCCTCTAGAACAGACAAAGGGAGAGCAGGAAATGCAACTCCCCCAATGGAATCGCTGCAGAAGAAGGAAAATAAGAAGCATTTCTTGGAAACCCCTTGTTTTACTGATACCCATAATTGCCCATGGCAGAATTGCTGGGTTTTTCTTTCTAGTTAGGCATTTTCCCTGGGTTATAAATACTTTATAAAAATACCAGATCATAAAGTTTACAAGTTCTGTGAGGGTTGATTCACTGTATAATTACCCTGGGTTTGCTCTCAGGCATTGCTGTCTTCAACTCTTTATTTTGCAGGATCTGGTGGGCACCAGGACCAGCCAGAAAAATAAAAATAAAAGCAAGAAAGAAGAGTTATCCTGGTATCTGGTGGCTCAATTCTGATATAAATCCTGCTGGGAACAGGCAGGAGAGCTGGAACGCTGCGGGACTCGGGGTCAGAGTGAAAATCCCCTGGTTTTCACATTCAAACACCCCAAACCACCAAAATGCAAGTTTCCCATCTTCAGCTTGAAACCTCAGAGATTTTGTAGCCAAGAATGGGAAAATTGTCAAATAGGAACTCCAAGAAGGAGGTGCTGTGGAAAGACAGACCAGAAAAGAAAAAAAATGAAGTATTTCCAAATAAAACGTGCAAAAGCTTTGCTGCTGAAGACAAGGATAATGTTTGCTGTTATCCTGACCAAATGCACCACTCAGCACTCTCTCCTTTTTCACAGTTTAGTGGTGTCGAGCCAGGGTTAAAAGAAAGTCAGAAATTCACCGTTTTGCTTTCCAGACAAGGCTGTTTTCCCAATGTAACAGAGACTTCAATAAAAGTGTCTTTCTACAGAGAGAGGCATCATTAGAGAGAGAATTTGCTGTTCCCTCCTCACTTTTTCAGCATGAAATGGGTCAGGCTGGAGGGACCACAGAGGTCACTGGTCCCACTCCTGCCCCAGCAGGGCCATCCCAGAGCACAGGGCACGGAGTGTGTCCAGAGGGCTCTGGAATATCCCCGGGAGGAGACTCCAGCCCCTCGCTGGGCTCTGTCCAGGGCTGGGGCACTGCCCAGGGAAGAAGTTCTGCCTCCTGTGCAGGGGGAACTTCCCGGGATCAGCCCCTGCCCGTTCCTGTGGAGCCATGCCAGGCCCCAGGGAGCAGAGCCCGGGCCCTGCTCTGCCCCTCCCTGCACACGGGGACACCCAGGGGTGAGGGCCCCTCTCATCTCACTGATAATTCTGTGTGTAATCAGCTGTTTTATAAAATAAATCCAATTCCACCTCTCATTTGAAATTTCAGGCAGAGCAGCAGCATTTTGGTGAAGTTGTAACAGGCCAGAGCTTCACAATCAGGAGCAATCCTGGCCACCAGGATGCCCCCAGCTCTGTCCCTGATACATTACCCCGGGCTGGGTGTAGGAACACGTTTGATGCATTATTATGGGCTGCATCTATAGGAAGAGTAACGTTGAGAGACACCAGAGACCTCCAAAGTGCCATTAACCAACAAAATGACCCTGAAATCAAAACCAAGCCCAGCAGGCCCGAGCCTGATGCAGCATCTATTAAAACAAAGAGAAACTTTTAATTAAGGGCAGTGGATGGGGACGCTGATCCTGCAGCTCAACCCAGCAATGAACCGAGGCAGTGCTTAATTTTCTGAATGGATTTAAAAGCTGTCAGCTTCGGTGGGACAGCAGCACGTGTTTAAATGTCCCTGCAGCAGATAAATGGATGTGAGCACGGCCTAAAGTCCTCTGCTAAACTGTTGCCTTGGAATGATGTTTCTGGGAGAAAGAAGGATGTTGGTCTTGCAAAACAGCAGGATCCTTTTGATGCCTGCGTGTCCTCCAAAGGCACCCCACGGCGGAGAGGTTCTATTAGGTTTGACATATTAGGGCTGTTCTGGGGCCGAAGAAGCTTGGGTTTGGTCTTAATGAGACCTTTTAAATGTAAAACAAACGCTTCATTTCCCGCTTTCTGTCACAGAACTGCTTCGAGGTTGGAAAGAGCCCCGTGAATCATCATTTGAGAGTTGCAGAATAGGATTTCAGACTTCCCCAAGTGAAGTTTTAGAGCTCTCCAGTGGAAGGAAACGCTGCTATTTTTATTTACGCTTTAAAATAATAGCGAGGCTTTGGGGAATGGAGCCATTTTTCAACAAGAGAACATTTGCAACTCTTTGCAAATGTGAGGCTCCCACAAATCAATTTTGCAGCCTCCATCCTGCACTGCAGATCCTGGGGGAAGGCACAAAAAAAGTCCTATTTGATCCATATTTGAATTCTCCCCAAAGAATTGGGACCTGCATCCTCAGCACTCTCCCCTCACTTTGTGGACGCGTTTTGGGTCTGGGAGGTTTTTGAGGTCATGGAATATCGTTGGCATTTTGGCTTGGAATCCCTGTTCTTGATTTGGGCTGGTAAGTGGGGAATGGCACAGATCCATCCAACAGCTCAGGGAAAGTAAAGCTTCCATGGAGCTCAGAGGATCCCCAGGAGCAGCAGCCAGAGATCTGCATCCAACTGGAACCTCTGCTGGACAAAACAGCCCCTCTGGAAACACAGGAAAGGAAAATGAAGGGGCTGGAGCAGCAGGAGCAGCTGAGGGAGCTGGGAAAGGGGCTCAGCCTGGAGCAGAGGAGGCTCAGGGGGGCCCTTCTGGCTCTGCACAAGCCCCTGACAGGAGGGGGCAGCCAGGGCGGATTTGGGATCTGCTCCCAGGGAACAGGGACAGGAGGAGAGGGAATGGCCTCAGCTGTGCCAGGGGAGGCTCAGGTTGGAACATTTTTCCATGGGAAGGGTTGTCCAGCACTGGCACAACTGCCCAGGGAGGTGGTGGAGTCACCACCCCTGGAAGTGTTCAAAAATCCTGTGGATGTGGCACCTGGGGACACGGTCAGTGGTGGCCTTGGCAGCGCTGGTGGGACTGTTGGACTCCATGATCTCAGAGCTTTTCCAGCCTTGAGGATTCTGTAATTCTAAAATGTGCAGATCTTTGGGCAGACAGAATTTTGGACTGGGGAACTGCCTTTGCCTCCTTTGTTAGAGGCTTTATCCTTGTTTTTTTTTTTTTTTTTAATTTATTTTTTTCTGTTTCAGACTATTATTTTTTTCAGGCGGAAAAGCACCAAGGGGGCAACGATCCAGGGAACTGCTGGGGGAATGGGAATCTCGTGGACTTTTCCTTCTTACCCCACTGAGCTGGTGCCACATTCTGAGCAGAACAAAGTCCATGGAAGTGAAGGGCTGGGATTCAGGAAGGACACTGATGACAAGGAGCAGGAAGGCAGAGACCAGGTTAGGGCACTGTCCCCCTTCTGTCCCCACCTCCATGACCTCGAGCTTCCTGCTGCCTCAAAATCCACCTTCGGAGATCTTGAGGTGGATTCCTCAGGAGGGAAACGTAGAAAATGCCCAAATATTCAAGTCAACAGAAACCAGAAGAGGCTCCAATTAAGCCTTCAAATCTAAAAAATAATGGGCAGTTTTCAAAATAAAAGAGATTTAATAAATATCACATAACCTATTAATATCTGTTATAGCCCTGCTGCTTCTCAGCTGAACAACAAACACCTCATTCTCTTCCCCCTGTGGAATCACAGAAGCAAAGAAATTGATTGCTATTGTCCAAAATTTGGACTTTTGACTTATTTCTGCTGGGTTCTGTAGGGAATAATCTCTTGCCCTGCATATCCACGTCCATCCAGAGGGAAATACAACCCGGCCTCTGGTAAATACCCAAGCGAGTGGGAATTCTGCCAGGAGATTTAAGATGTTACAGGGTTGCTTTTTATTTTATTTTTTTTTAACTTGTAAATAGAGACATCTTAAAGTGCTCTTAAAGCTGCTTTGCAGCAATTAAGAAAGAGATTTTAAGAGACCACAGTTGCAGGATGTCAGCATTAGCACTTTAAATGAAATTAATAAGTCTCACAATTATAGACGTCTTCCTGCTCGAGCAAGTGCGAGTCACTCATCATCCTGAAACCCATTAGCAGAGACAATTAAGGGCCTTTCCAGCCCGGAGCAGAGGCTGCAGCGATCCCACTCAGACAGTAAAACTTTGCTTTACACCCTCAGTGGCACGGCAGGAGAATTGGGAGCTGCCCTCCCAATTAATTTCAACGATGGTGATCAATGCCCAAACCGATTTTCCAGGCTCTGTGTGTCCCTGCAGGTGAAGGAGCCCCTTCATCCTGAAATTTCCCTTCATCATTTTAAAGGTTCAGTGCAGGAAACAGAGGTTGAGCTGATAAATGTGTGAAATTACCTAAAATCTGGTTTTTGGTCAGTCTTTCACATGGAGGGAAGTGGAGTTGCCCTAAAATCAGGAAGGGATTTTTATTTTTATTTTTATTTTTCAGCCTGACTTCTCGTTACTATCCTGGAATAGCAGCAAACAGATTAATGACCCAGATGACATCATTTCCCACTATATCTGATCTGCTGCAGGTTAAAGTTTTCATTAAGTGCATAATTCCACCACCGTGGGATTGACTTCAGAGCAAAGGTGTTTTGGTCACGGTGTTGTTCATACGTGTGCAAGTGAAACGTAAACCAAAACTTCACGTAATAAAAGAATATCACAACCTTTTGGGCACTACTTCCTCTTCCAAAAAGGTAAATGCATAATAAAACATTCATTTTTAATACATGTGTGTTTGGGCAGGATGAGTAATGTACAGGAGCCTAAACTAAAATCAGGGAATCCTGGAATGGTTTGGGTTGGGAGGGGACTTAAAGCTCATCCCATCCCACCCCTGCCCTGGGCAGGGACACCTCCCACTATCCCAGGCTGCTCCAAGCCCCGTCCAGCCTGGCCTTGGACACTTCCAGGGATCCAGGGGCAGCCACAGCTTCTCTGGGCACCCTGTGCCAGGGCCTCACCACCCTCTGAGTAAAGAATTGGATGAGAATCAGTTCCCAAAAATGAGAAGGGTGGGTGGGAGGTGAACTCTGCAGGATGAGGTACAAAGTGCTCAAGCTCCTGGGGGTGTGACTTGCTCATCCCCACTGACCGAGGGAAAGCTCCCTGGGGGGAAAAAAAAATCTCTGTTCATTCTGCACAGCTGGGAAAAATTCCCATTCAGCAGTGCCAGTGTAAATGTGGCATTTCCTTTGGGAAGTGCTGCCTGCCACCATTCCAGGGGCTCCAGTGTGGGGCTGACAGGGAAGGCCAGCACGTGGAAAGGGAGAGGGGAAGATTTCAGGTGAAATGCTGGCTCCACCCATCCCCACCCAGGGATTGTCCAACAGCCAGGATTTGTGGCCCAAGATTGCAAGGTTTTAATGTAACAGCACCGGCCTTTCTTCACCTGTGGATTAAGTGTTCCCATCTCCCAGGAGGAGGAAGCACAGCCTGAGGCTCCCGTGGGGCACAGGAGTGGCTGTGCCCTCTCCCAGAGGATCTGAGTGGGCAGAGCTGCCCTGGGGTCTGGGACAGCCTCAGCTCAGCGATCCCACTGCGGGGGGAAGCTCCATCCTCAACCCCAGCTGGCTGGGCCATCCCTCCTTTCTCCCACAGGGAATGCAGATCATGGGCTGTGCTGTGTGGTGGTGCCCGGGATTTCGGGATGATTTGGCTGCAGAGATGAACCCCTCTGATGAAAGAGAAGAAAGGTGGAGATGAAGCTGGAGCACACAGCCATGATTCTGTCCCTGTTTGGAGTTTCAGGAGAACTGAAGCCCTGTTTGGATGGCTCCTGTGGAACCTGAACCAGTTGGAGGATGTGTGGTCTGGACTAGTATTTCAGAAATGGTTGTTTGATAAAATCAATTGCTGGCATCTTAAAAATGAACTTCATGTGATATCCCGTCTCCTAAAATCCCTGTATTTTCCCACCTGACCTTGCTGTATGGATGTGCCAGCATGGATGAGAAGCCACTGGGATTTTTTACATCAGCTGTAAGTGGAGAGAGGTGTGAAGCTGAGAACTTTAATGAAAGAAGCCACAGGGAATTTCCCTACTTGGGATGTGATGAAAAAAGTGGAGGATCCCCAGGCTGGAGTCAGGCAGGGGTAAGGAAAGTGCAGGAGATCAAAGTGAGCTGGATTTGGGTGGTTGGGCACTGGAACAGGCTCGGCCCCGAGGCTGCCAGAGCTCCAGGAGCCTTTGGACAACGCTGCCAGGGATGCACATGGTGGGATTGTTGGGGGGTCTGTGCAGGGCCAGGGGCTGGACTGGGTGATCCCTGGGGGTCCCTTCCAGCTCAGGATATTCCATGATTTTATGAGTGATTTTCTTGCTGCTGTGGCAGCTCTCTGGTGGCCTGGTGGCCCTTCCCAGGCCATGTTCCTGGGAGCAGCCTCTCTGCAGGGCACTTCCCAAGTATCCCTGGTGCTGGTGAGCGACACAGGAATTTCAAAGCAGCACGGGATCAAGCCTGTGCAGGCCAGGCCCAAGGAAGCGATGGGGAGGTGCAGCAGAGTGAGAAAAGGAAGGATGAGCAGAGTGGCTGCCCCAGCCTGGTCCGAGTGTGCTGAACGTCCAGGTGGGGGAGGAAGAATCCAGAGCAGCGTTGGGTTTGCCTGGTTTCCCTGCATCCAGGCACCACAGCTCTTTCCCTGAAGCATCTCTGTGCTTTCAGCCCTGTTTGTTTTCCTCAGGGGAGCAGGAGAGCACAGCCCGTGCTCCAGCCTTGCCTCTTCCCACGGGACAGAGGAGCAGGGTTATCCTCACCCCACCCAGCCCCAAATCCCCTGGCCAGCCCAGGGCAGAGCCCTGCAGCAGGACAGGAGTGCCAGGACAGCCCGGCGTGCAGGGCACTGCTGGGCACTGCTGGGCACTGCTGGGCACTGCTGGGCACAGCCCTGCAGCTGCAAGAGGGGTTGCACCCTACCCTTGCTGCTGGGATTTGCTCAACCTCTGCCAGGGCAGGGGGAACATCTTCCTGATGGGCTCATTAATGTTTCAGTGATGTTACAGATCTCTGGCCAAGAAATGGTTTTGGTGATTTGCCCTGTTTGCTGCTGAATAGATCTTACCCCTGACAACAGCTCAATAAACCTCTGTAACATTCCATGTATCCCATAAACCCAGCAAAAGGCTGTTTCCGAAAACCTTGGCACAGCCCTCGGAGCATTCTGAGCTTGTGTTGTGCAAAACCCCAAACACAACTCCTGAAATCCCGTTGCAGCCCAGAACAAAATCATATTTCAGCTGCAGTGTTGAACACAGGAATGAGGCAACCCTGCCCTGGTGACTCCCATCCCAGCTGGTTTCCAAAGTGTGTTCCCTCCTTGTCCATTGCATTCCGATGCCTCTGGAGAATATAGCAGATATTCTTTATTTTCATTATTATTACTAATCATTTTTGCAGCAGCAATTTATTTGGGCCACTATTAAAAGTGCTGTCCCAACAGTGGTGCCCAATTCCTTCACCTGAGGATCTGCTCAGGTGATTCCCCACAGCAGAGCTGCTCCAGCCCTGGGGATTCCAACACCAGGAGGATGTGGAGCTGCTGGGGAGAGCCCAGAGGAGGCCACGGAGCTGCTCCAGGGCTGGAGCCCCTCTGGAGCCAGGCTGGGAGAGCTGGGGGTGCTCACCTGGAGAGGAGAAGGCTCCAGGGAGAGCTCAGAGCCCCTTCCAGGGCCTCAAGGGGCTCCAGGAGAGCTGGAGAGGGGCTTGGGACAAGGGATGGAGGGACAGGACACAGGGAATGGCTTCCCACTGCCAGAGGGCAGGGATAGATGGGATATGGGGAAGGAATTGTTCCCTGGGAGGGTGGGGAGGCCCTGGCACCGGGTGCCCAGAGAAGCTGGGGCTGCCCCTGGATCCCTGTAAGTGCCCAAGGCCAGGCTAGACGGGGCATGGAGCAGCCTGGGATAGTGGGAGGGGTCCCTGCCCAGGGCAGGGGTGGCACTGGAGGCACTTTAAGGTCCCTTCCAACCCAAACCATCCATGAGTCTGTTTCACTGTGAAAGGACCCTCTGCTTATTTTTTCCCCCAACAGCTGTTTGAAGGAGGCTGAGCTATTACTGCATCCATTTCCCTAAAATAAATAGGGAATTTTTTGCTGTTCAGTTCACCTTCAGTCTGGAGAAGTTACTGGAGCACTTGCAGAGCCACCACAGATTTATAGGGCAGACTCACATCATAAACCAGCCCGGAATCAATTCAGCTTTGAATGGGTTTCAGACCACAAGAATTTTGAAACCTTACTGTGCTAGAGGCTCAGGCAGCTATCAGGGTTTTGGGTTTTTTTCTTCTTTTTAAAAGCTTGTTCAGAGTTACAGCCATTTTTTTTTGCCAATTTAAATAGGGAGTTGAAGATAAAATTCCAGCCAAAATATGCTGTGTCTCTCTATTCCCCAAAATAGGTTGGTTATTCCAAGTGGAAATGCTCCGTGTTGAACAAGAGAGGCTGGTGAGGGGAATATTATTTTTCCCCTGTACCAGACTAAACACTTGAATACAGTGAGATTGTTTCTATATAAATTCCTGTTCAAGATTAATGTTAAGTGAAAAGATAATCTTATAGAGCACCAGAGGGTAAAGCACAACCAGGATTTAACCACTGTAAGGAGAGAGTGTGTTGGAATCAGGACGTTGTGGGGAATATCTCAGCAAAACGTTTCTTTGCTTTGGAGGGGTTTCCAGAGATATTTGTATCAAATTTTTATCAGGAGCTTTATCACTTCAGGAAGAATATTTTATAGCCACGTGTTCAGGGCTTTATGGGGGTTTTTTCTCCCCTGATTTATATCCAGATAAAAGCAACTGAGGAAACAGTGGACGATGGAACATCTTGGAGAAAAGTATCAGATATGGAAGAGGACAAACTTACTGCTCAGTGTAAAAGAAAAAAAGTATTAAAATGAGCAAGGAATCGAATTGTGATGGTTCCCTACCTGTTCTCAGTGGTTTGTGGGCTGAGTGAAATCCTGCAGGGAGCAGGAGCTGCAGCCTGAGCTGGGGCTGGGGCTGCAGCAGCTCCGACACCTCCTGCCCCGGGCGGCCCAGGGGCTGTTTCAGAATTAGTCACAGGAGCTCCAGACTTCACACGTGGGCTGTGGGCACATGCCCAGCTGCTCCTGGCTGCCACGGGCCCTTCCTGGAAACCTCTGGTTGCAGCCTGGGCCACTCCGGGTGTTCCCAGCGACACATCCGCGCCCGTCGGAGCCTCTCTTCCCAAACCCTGGCCCTGGGCAGCAAATCCAACCTCATTCCTGGCTGCCCAAAGGGAGGAGCTGCTGCTGGACCCCACAGCTGCTGGATGGGTGAGGAGGGTTTTGCTGCTCTGCTCCTGCCCCAACCCCTGAGCCTTGAGTGGTGCCAAGAAGTTGATGGAACCAGCCTTGGAGCTGGGAAGGCGCCCTGGGGGTGGTTCCTGCCCATGCTGAAGCCACCCTGGCACACAGCTGGACGTCCTGGGAGACTCGAGATTGTTGGAATTTGGGGTGGCAAGGAAGGCCTTGTGGTCCCAAGCCAAAGCTCTCCCTGCTTTCCCATCCCTGGAAGAGCTCCGTGCCCATCCTGCCTCTCTCCGGGTGTCTCCGTAGGCCGAGGTTCGTGGGATGAGAGGGAGCGCGGGCATTTCACAACCCTTCTCCAGGAAAACAAAGCTCTCGCTGTTCCCTCTCCCCTCAGCGGCTCTTGGGGCCATTTTCACTGGGCTGAGATAAGTTGGGAAGCACTTCCAAGGGAACTTTGCTAGGGCATGTCTCCTGGAGCGGGAGGTGGAGCAGAGGTTTGGGCTCACAGGGTCAGTGCTGGAAAGTTGGTTTCCCTGCTTTCCCTGCTGTCCGTGAAGGTACATCGTGATAATTCTTGTTGTTGTGGAGTTTTGGGAGCTGAGGGAAGGGTTTTCTGCCAGCCAAATTTCAAATTTTTTTTTTTCCTTTAATAAACAGAATTTCTCCCCAAGCAATGTTCTAACAAACAAGGCAACTGCGGGGCAGGAGGAGGTGCAGCATAGCTTTCAAATGATGTTTGTTTTGTCAAACAAAACCCTTCTCTTCCTCCAAAGAAGGGGAAAAAAAAGAAAATTGTATATTTAGATTGCGGTGCAGATACTTTTCAAGAGGGTCCAAGAGGAAGAAAACATTAACTTGAGTCTTTGAAACACATTGATTCAGATTTTAAGTCTCGTAAAAAGAAAAAGAAAATAGAAAAGAGGGATGTTTCTGAACAGTATAAACAAAACTGAAACCTCTCTGCTTCCTGTGGTGTTAAAGGCTCCTTGACGGCTGATGGTGTGTTAATTACTTCTAATAATCCATAGTGTTCTATTAATTGTCTTCTTTTAATTTAAGTTTTTAATGTTTAAATCTCACAGAACTCTGACCAGATCATTAACACTGCAAACACCACATGCAAGAAATGGGGAGTTATTTGTGTGTGAAACAAGGTTAATCAAGCCTTGAACTTTTACACTTTTTGACTTAAAACTACCCTAAGATGTGACCTTAACCATCCATTAACACTTTTTTTTTTTTTTTTTGCATTTATTGCCTACTGCTCGTTAAAACTGCTGTTAAAATGGAGCTGTCGTGGAAGTGTTAAGGCCTCATTCCTGGGAACTCCCTGTGCTGTTTCATTCCAGTAACACCATGGTCTTAAAGGATTTGGAGTCTGGGTGAGGACAGGATTTCCCCACCTGTTGAGGGTTGGAATTCTCACATGTAAGAAGTCAGCTGGACGCTCTTGGGGTGCTGCTCTTTGCTGTGGCGTTTCCTCTCCTTCCTTGTCATCCTTGTTGGCTTGTTTGGCCAAATTTGCCCAAATTTTGGCCCAATTTGCTCTCTAGGTCCTGAGTTTCCTTCCCCACTGGTCCAAGGCCATTTTTGCTGAAGGCACAGCAGCAGACTTTGAATGTGCATCAGACGCCACGTCCAAAGTCAGACGTGAACCTCAAGGAACTGCCCAAGTGTCGCTGTTGAACCACTGGCAGAGCGAAAGAACCAGACGAGATTGGGTGAGGCAGAAATCTGAATTTATTATTTAATTCTAAAACTTATATAGACTTTCAAAAGGTCATCCGGATTGGGTCAATTCATAACCTCCCCCTAGGCCGACAGGCCAGGTAGAATGTCCATCTTTCCAGAGACAGTTTTCAATCACATCCAAGCTTTTATCTCTATTTACAAAACATAGAAAGAAGCAGAGAAAAGTTCCCGTGGGAAAGGTCTGTGTTACCACACCCAATTATCTCAGGCCTGAGGAAAATCCTTTAGGAAAGAGGCTTCACCCAGTCCATGGATACAGTAGGAACCTCCCAGGATGAATGTAGGGATATGGCAGATGGTTTTGTGACAGAACAACAGCTGGAGCTGAGGATCTCAGAGGTCTTTTCCAACCTTAATGATTCTATGATTCCATGGTTCCATGATTCCAAGAGCTGGGCTGTGCAGTTGACGTCGGGTGTGATGAGAGGTGTTGTGGCCCTGTGCTGGCGTGAGGGGCACAGTGTGGTACCAGCACCTCCAGCCTGCTGGGGTGGTCCCTGGGTGTGTGGGGTCACCACAGCAGTGGGGACAGCTCAGCTGCTCGGGCACATCTGTCCCAAGGGTGGGGAGTGACCTGCACAGCTGTTTGGACAAATTTTGTGTTGGGCTTGGCCCATGGCCTGGGCTCACCCAGGGAAAGGTGCTTCCTCTGCTGGGCGGCTTTGGCCACTTTCATTCTCTTTGCTGAGGGATAATCCCTGGAAGTGCTCAAAGCCAGGCTGGACAGGGCTTGGAGCAACCTGGGCTGGTGGAAGGTGTCCCTGCCCATGGCAGGCGCTGGGACAAGATGAGCTATTTTTCTTTTCCAAGCCAGAACATTCTGTGATTGTGTAACTGAGATTGGCAAGGTCACAGAATCACAGAATCTCCTGAGCTGGAAGGGACCCCCAAGGACCATCCAGTGCAGCCCCTGGCCCTGCCCAGACACCCCAACAATCCCACCCTGTGCATCCCTGGCAGCGTTGTCCAAAGGCTCCTGGAGCTCTGGCAGCCTCGGGGCCGTGCCCATTCCCTGGGGAGCCTGGTCAGTGCCCAGCCCCCTCTGGGGGAAGAGCCTTTTCCTGCTCTCCGGCCTGGCCCTGCCCTGGCACAGCTCCAGCCGTTCCCTGGCTCCTGTCCCTGTCCCAGGGAGCAGAGATGGGTGCCTGCCCCTGCTCTTCCCCTCACGAGAAGCTGTCACTGCAGTGAGTCTCCCCTCAGACTCCTCTGCTCCAGCCGAACATTCCAAGTGCCCTCGGTCTCTCCTCACACAGTTTGCCCCCAAGGCCCTTCCCCATCCTCGTGGCCTCCTTTGGATGCTGCCCCATCCCAAACCTGTGTCAAGGGAAGAGATGATAACGGCCTTTCTTGGCCTCTCACATAACTAAAAACAGTGTTGAAAAGAAGTTTCCTTTTCCCCCATTGAGCCTTGTCCCAGGATTTCCTCTTCTCAGTGCTCCGTTATCAGATCAGAGTCACTTTTCGATGCCGTGGGCCATGATCTTTGCTTTCTGCTCATGTCTGTTTAAATACAACCCCAGCTTGTGTCTTACAAAGTCAAACCAATTGACATCTGTGGATTCCTCCTGGTTTTCCCCTCTATCCCATCCTCCTCTGTGTGGTTGCAGAGCCTGGCAGGAGCCCCAGGCTCGTCCCAGGGTGCTGGGAAGATTCAATGAAATCCCAATTCGTTTTGAGAAGTTTATCTTTGTGAAGTTGTTCTCCTCCATTTTTTGGCGTGTGAGTTTTCCTACTTTACAAAGGTATTTGCCCTCAGGTCACCAACCACTACTGAGGGATAAATACTAAGGGATAAGTGTTGCCCCAGTGCTGGGCTTCTATGTTTCCCGTTGGGATGTAAGCCAAAATTAGAACTTTTACGAAATAATCTGTTCATTTTAAAGACCACTTTGTTCTGTTCTCAAAATGGTAATTTCAGGGCAGTCAGACTTGAGCCAGCTGATTCCTTATTTTCTGATTTTCATGTGGGATGAACAGTGGATATTGGAGTGGTGCACTGCCATGGGGCAGCAGGAACTCCGAGCTGTTCCTCACTGAAGAATTCCAGTCCTTAGCTGGAAATAGGAATAACAGCAAAGAAAATGTTGTGTATTTTCATGAGCAGGCCACTCTTCTCTGGTGAGATTGCAAACACTGCCTGTTCTGAAGACTTTTATTCTCTGCATCTGATGTGTCTGGGTAACCCCGAACTGAAAGGCTCCTAGGAGGGAATCTTGGATTTTCTGGACATTTATTGAATCTGTCCTCTGGCTGGGAAGGCTGTGCTTTGCTTTCTGCAGCCACAGCTTGGCAGGGAGTGTTGCTGAGGTTCCCCCAAACTCCCCCTCCCAGAGGAGGCTCTGGTTTTATCTTCCTGAGGGAAGGCACAGCAGCAACAGCAGCTCAAGGAGTCCATTTGGGCAGATCAGCTGAAAAATGGAAATCCCAGGACTTGTCCCCACTCTTTGTGAAGCTCACTCTGCATTTTTCTAAAGCCTTACAAAACATGCAGTTCCTAATGTTTGCACAGCTCAGGTGTTTTCAGGTGTTTGCACAGCTCAGGCATTTTCCTCTAAATCCATTTTGAGGCAAAGCAGACAAGCAGAAATCAATGATTTCTCTCAAGGAATTTGCAAGGACCAATTTCAGGGATTTGCAAATCCTCAGGGCCTCGTGCTAGGCTGGAATGGCCACCCAAGGGACACCAGGTCTACCCAGGGAATATCAAGTTCATCTGTTGCTGCTCTTGCATTAATCAGGTTTTGGAAGGGCTGTTCCCAATAAAAATGCTTCCCTGTGGTTCAAGCGTGGGCAGAACTTGCTGGGAGCCCCAGGCTGGAAAGGTGAAATCAGTATTTCTGCTGTGGGCAAGAGGAATTTTTGCAGCTGGTTGTGAAATGCTTGGGCCAAGACGGAGCAGCTCTGGCCTGGAGGAGAGAGGGGCGAGGTGTAAATGCAAATAAAAGCCACTGGCTCAGGAGAGAGAGAGGTGAGGTGCAAATGCAAATAAAAGCAACTGGCTCAGCTTCATTTCTCCTCTGCCAGGTTGGGGTGGTTATATCTGATTATGAGAAGTCTTTCCCCTGAGCAGGACCAGCGTTCAGCTGCGGGGAAAAGAGGGAATGCGCACAGTGCAAAAAGGTGATGTGTTGCAGAGGAATTAAAAATACTGCTTGAGTGTGAGTTTGGCCTCTTTCTTAAAGAAAAGAGCTCACAAGTGTTGCAGGAGTGGGCAGGAGCCTCCTCCAGCAGCTCCTGGGGCCCGGCGAGGTGACAACACAACAGACGCCCGAGGTGTCGCACCCAGCTCTGCTCCAATTCTCACATTTTCCTCCCAGAGACACCGGAGTTAAACATATCCCTTACCTCAGATGCCCTTTGCAGGAGGCTGGATCATTTGCATTTTGATGCACTGGCATTTTCTAAACCAAAGAGACATCAGAATTTTTATCGCCTCCAACAACCGCGTTGCCAGGGGCAACGCTCGGGAATCTGCTCCCCAGCATCGATCTCTGCTTGCAGCAGAGGGCGGTGTTTGAGTGGGAAAAATGCATATTTATAGAAAAATTACCAACCTGAACCCTGGGCAAAGTGTGGGGCCTGAGTCTGTCCTACCGATGGCCGTGGGTACCAATCCAATCCGTTTGCAAATTCCTTTGTGTGCTGGTTGTGTGCTTTAATTTATTCTGCATAATCCTTGTCCCAAAGGGGTTGTGATTTAAAAATATTCCTCCTCATGCATGGCTGCTGTCCTCCTGGAAAACGCAGCCTTCCCTGGCTGCAGTCCCTGGGATGCTGCTGCTCTGCTCTGAAAGGAAAACTCCACAAGGAAACACCATTAAACATTTGCTGTGGTTGTTTCAACAAGAAATCCGAAACACAGCGAAACTCCTGGCATCCATTTCCTGAGGTGAACTTTCCCAGTGCAGGTCATCCTGAGTCTTAGACCGTGCTCTGATGGCTTCCTGTGAGCACAGGCAGAGAAGTTATTTCATTTTTGGTGCCCTTTTGAACTTTTGAAAGTGAGAACGAGGCAACTGTGCTGTGCTGGGGGAATCCCTGAGTCCTGCTCTGGCTCTGGCCAACCTTTGGGGAAACCTCCTGGACATTTTGGCTGGTCTTTCACTCCCACCATGTCTATAAGGATGAGGCTGATTCTCCCTGATGTTTAAGGAATGTTTTTCTGCGGGGGGAAGTGGGGTGATGCCCACAGGGGTCAGTGGATGCTCTGGTGGATATTTCTCCACGATGTCTCCCTTCTCCCTGGGAAGGGAGGTAGAAGCCAGACTGTTAAATGTGATGTTTCTGCATTTAACAGGAAGCTCTCTGACAAATCAGACAAGAAAATAACATGTTGCAAGAAATAGTGAAGCCACTGGTAGGCTGCTGCTGTCCCTGTTTCACTTCTTAGCATTTTTTTTTTTCTTTTTGGCTGGGCTTTGTAAGAGGGGAAAAAAACCCTGTGTCTTATTTCTTCCAGAGGAAAGCAGCAGGAGAGAGCTGCCCTGCAGACCAAGGCTCAGTGCAAAGCTCCCCCTGTCACAGAGTCACTTCAGGCTATGTTTTATGGAGACTTAATTACATGAAATCTCTTAATAAGAGGAAAGGCTCAACCTCCACCTGAGCTGCTGCTGTCAGGCTGTGTTTCAGCTGGGGAGCTGGTGATGGCTGATGTGGAGGAACTCACCTGGCTTTTGTAGCATCATTTCAGCCCCATCCCTGCCCCTTTTTACAGCCCCTGCCCCTGTTCCACCTCTTCATCCACGTGGTGGGGCCCTGGGAGACAGGACTGGAGCACCCCAAGGTTCTGCCTTGTGGCTACGTGCAGCAAACTCAGTAATTTGCTGTCACCTGCCACAGCAACGTGAGCTCATTAGCTATTTTTTGGTGAGTAAACATCTTGAATAACTTTGTGATGATAAGTAGCAGCCCTTATAGTTCTGTGGTATTTGGGGTTTAAATAAACTTCCTTGAATGAGAGGGTAGGAGCTGGTGGGGGGATGAAAAGGGTGCCAGGAAAACCAAACCCTTCTTAGAATAAGGAGGGGGGAAAAGCATAAGGGAAAAGGAGAATAAAAACAGAATAAAGCACTGAATGGTCTATAAATAGCCATAAAGTCAGATCAGGGAGTCAAGTACCAAATGGACTTGGGCTGCTGCTGACAATTCACCTCTTCCAGCATCCAAGCCACGGGAGGGACTTCATGAGACACCCACCGAGCCTCTCCCTGTCTATAAATACCCCCTGAGTTCGGGCTGCAGAGTGCAAACCCGTGTGGTTTTGGCTGCCCGGACATCAGGTGTCCGAGCAGCCTCGGGAGCAGGAGCTGCTTTTCCTTCTGGTGCCACCCGGGCTCTGGGAGAGGGAAGAGGCCTCAGCACCCTTGGTGACAGAGCCTGAAGGTGGAAAAGTGGGTCCAGTGTCAGTAAAAGCTGCTGATGTCCTCAGGGAGGGGCAGAGCAGGGCCCGGGCTCTGCTCCCTGGGGCCTGGAATGGCTCCACAGGAACGGGCAGGGGCTGATCCCGGGAAGTTCCCCCTGCGCAGGAGGCAGAACTTCTTCCCTGGGCAGTGCCCCAGCCCTGGACAGAGCCCAGCGAGGGGCTGGAGTCTCCTCCCGGGGATATTCCAGAGCCCTCTGGACACACTCCGTGCCCTGTGCTCTGGGATGGCCCTGCTGGGGCAGGGAGTGGGACCAGTGACCTCTGTGGTCCCTCCAGCCCGACCCAGTCTGGGATTCTGTGAAGGCAAACGTGGACCCTGCTCTTGGTCCAGAAAGTTCTGCAAATGCAGATGCACAGTGAGAGGGTCAAGGTTTCCTTGCTGGTTTGAATTTGGGGGAGGATGAGACCATAGCTCAGCCACTGCTCTGGGCAACAGATTGGTCTGGTTTAGCTCCAGAATCCTATTTGGGAAAACCAGGGTGCAAGGGACGTGGAAACAGTGACACCCAAATGATTCCCATATAACCAGCCCACAGCATCTCCTGTTAAACCCACCTGGAGGTGCTCTTAGGTTCACAGGGAAGGTTTCCCAGGGCCAGGTGAGGATCTCACTCAGCTGAAAGAAGCAGCTGCAGCACCGCAAACCCTCAGCAGCACTGCAGCTCTCCCAGGCCAGGCACTTTGATACCTATTTATCACTTTTTAATGACTATTTTTTAAATAGCTGCTGCTGCAAGGGAGTTATTTTATATCTATTTGTGTATTTTATATATCTAGCTGTGATCTGCTGTCAGACCTTGGTCCTGGGGCATGGGGACTGCAGGGCCGGAGCCCTGTCCCTGTTCAGGTCTCAGCTCCACGTCCAAGCTGTGACTTAGGGGATGCTGTTCCACGTTTTTTCTGGGTTCTCCATAGATCTTTCCCCAGGGACGGCTTTTCTGTGTCTTTGAGCTTTTCTCTGTGGCTTCTCCTTCTCTCAAGTCACTTGTGAGGTGACTGAGGAGCCATCAGCTGGCACAGCCGCTCTGGGTGGTCGGGTTCCCTCAGGGTGTCTGATGTTCCTTATCAAAAACAAACAAAAAAAGGATTTGGGGTGGTTTTGCTGTCTGTGAGACCTGAAATGATCAGAATCCCCATTTCCTCTGAAGGTCAGGACAGAGATGTTTTTGTGGGAGCCCCAGGATGACGTTCCCTGGCTGCGAATTTTACTGAGACACTCCCAGGTAGTGGCTTATGATGTTCATTTATTGACTCTTCTTTCTAAAATGCCTTTGAATGAGAAAGTGCTAATTAATATTTGGATTTCCCTTCTCATGGTCATGCAGGCTTCCACTGAAGGCCTCAAGGGCTCCTCTCTATTTTCTTTTCTAATACAGAGCTCAAAATAATTTCAGTGTAGCTACGTCCAAAAATTTCGGGCAAAATCCCACGTCACAAAGGGTGAGAGGTGAACTCCCAGGGAAAAAAACCACTGAGTTTTTTCCAAGTCACAGGTGGCAGATTTCATCAGAGGATGTCAGGATCTCTGAGTCACCCACAGCAAATCTCCAACCACCGCTGCCCTTTCCGGCTGCTTCAAACACTGCTGGGAATTCCTCCCACCTTCCCACGCGGGGTTGGGAAGGGGCGCTATAGGAGCCACCGGTGCTGAGGTTTTTGGGAAGAGTCTTTAACCAAAGGGTCTCTGCTTGGTGTAAATTAAACTGAAATCATTTTGGATGCGTTTTTGGGTGCCTTTTTCGTATCGAAAGGCCATGACAGAAAAAAGGCTGAACTTTCAGGTTGATTCTCCTCAGTGATTGAGCAAAATATTTCCCGTATAGAGGCTGGAAAGGTGCAGCTCCGTGGAGAGTGAGGAAGGTCTGATTTCTGTAATTTTAAGGACTGTATTTAAAATCTGCCTGCCATTCCAGCTTCTGGGGGTCTGGAAGAGCCATTTCCCATGGGAATGCCCCAGTTCCTGTCGGGATGTGAGTTCACCTTCCCACACTTCTCCCTGGCAGGTTCCTGCCCATTTTGCCCTGGAAGAGGAGGAGCACAGTTCCTTTTACCCTCCAGTCAAGCAGCTCAAAAGCCAGGAGGGAGGGAACATCCTGCAGAATGATCTCCCCTAAAAGTTTTTTTGCTAAAAAATTCACAGAGGTGCAAGACAAAGTTCATTTTAAAGCTACTTTTTGTCACAAGTATGTCAACCTTAGTTGGTTTTATTTTTTGGATTGGATGATTCAGGTAGTTTTTAGATTGCTTTGTGGGGGTTTTTTTGTTTGCTTTTTTAGGGGGTTTTTTTGGGTTTTTTTGGTTTTTTGTTTGGTTTTTTGTTTGTGGCTTTTTTGGGTAGTTGGTTTTTTGTTTGTTTGTTTTGGGTTGGGGGTTTTTTTGTTTTGTTTCATGTGGGGTTATTCTTTTTTCCCAAACAAAATACATTATAGATAACTTTAATTATGACTGTAATGGTTCAATCCAAGAAGGAACCTCTTCGTGCCCTGACTGCCAACCTTGGAAGGAGGAGTTGGGCACTGAGCAGCTCCAAGAGGTGACACCCTGAGCCTCAGAGAATGTTATTTATCCTTTACAAATCACCCCTCAGTGAGAAACCCCCCATTTCGCTGCTAATGGGCTCAAATGACCAAATGTTGTCACTGAAGTCACCTGATGCTCTTCTTTCTTTAAATTTATGTTACGGCTTCATTCTATTCATGGTACCTGAGGTTTTAATAATCCTTCAAAATCAAATATCTGCTAATTTGGGATGAAAAATCTCGGGTATGAGCAAGAGCTCCCCTTCCTCAAGGCCCCCTGGGACCAACCCAGGTCGGCAGTGCCACAGGAAATCCATAAATCTCTCCCACAAGGCACTGCCACCTCCCTGATTGATTTGGAACGTGTATTGACATTTGTTAACCTCGAAATCCAGCACTGGCACCTCGTTCTTTTCAGCCTCCTTGGGTGGCTTTCAGGTTTTTACACCTGAAAATCCTCGCTCTGCTCTTTCCAAACAGGAGGAACGTGAGCAGGCAGTAAATCGATTAATTAAAGGGCAGGTGAAGGGAACATTAAATGACTTTTTCTAAATACATAAATTTAAAAGACCTTATGATTTTAAAGGTAATGATTTGATTGTAAGGATTTAATTTTTTTTGTTTGATTTTGTAATGTAATGGTTTTATAGCCTGGTTAATTGTCCTCAAATCCTGGGAACTGGCCACATGGAGATGTTTTGTCTAAAACTATTGAGGGTCAGGAGTTAATTCTAGTTAATTCTAGTTAATTCCAGTCCCCCTCCATAACCAGGACAGAGGTGCCCACACCTGTCCCATGGGATGGGGACTTGGAAAACTGATAAAGACTGACCCTTTTATAAAATAAAAGCGATAAAATAAAGGGGAATGGCTTGGGATAGATGGGATATTGGGAAGGAATAGTTCCCTGTGAGGGTGGGGAGGCCCTGGCACAGGGTGCCCAGAGAAGCTGTGGCTGCCCCTGGATCCCTGGGAGTGTCCAAGGCCAGGCTGGACGGGGCTTGGAGCACCCTGGGATAGTGGGAGGTGTCCCTGGAGTTGGAACTGGATGGGCTTTAAGATCCCTTCCCACTCAAACCACTCTGGGATTCTATAATCCTTTCAATATTAAAAAAAAAAAAATTAAAAATGTTTTTTTCACAGGCTATTCCAAGGACAGGGCTTTGATAAAGGCATGGGCGTGCTTTTCCAAGGCTTTCAGGGACGTGGTGTGAGCCGGGTGAGCAGTGGAGACAAGGCAGTGCAGGACAACCTCTGGTGGTTGTCAGGAACACCCGGAATCCCCCTGCTCTTGGGGGCTCCCCCTGCTCTTGGGGGCTCCCTCTGCTCTTGGGGGCTCCCCCTGCTTTTGGAGGACGCAGCACTCCGTCATTTCTAAGCTGCTTGTTCCTGGGTGATGGGAACCTGTGCCGGGCCCAGGTCTTGGGTGAAAACTCCCAGGTTTTGTGGCACCCCCAGCAGTGACTACTGAAAGTTGGTTTTTGTGGTCCCTCAGCTGCCCCAAATCTCGCAGGAGAATCATGGAAAAGTCCCTTTTACAGGAGGCTCAAGCACCCAGACTCAGCAGGTCTCTTTGGCTGTGTCACATCTTCCCTGGACATTTGGTGAACTTATAAATTATATATTAATTCTAATATAAGTAACATATATTATAAACAATCTGGAGCAATCCCAGCTCTGTGTGTTTTCAGGTAAAAATGAATGAATTCAAGCGAAGTCTCATTTTAACAGGTCAAAAATAAATTTTGTGTAGGAAATGAGACTTTTTTTTTTTTTTTTTAGTATGATCAGTGAGGTTTCAGAGTGTTCCTCTAACAGGAGCAGGGGAACGGAGGAACTCATGGCTGAAGTTTTAGTTGTGGAAGCAAAGTAGCAGAACACATAACCCAGGAAAGTCCCCTCAAATTTGGAGTCCAAAAGAAACCATCAAGGGAGGCTTTTCGTGGCAATTTTGTAGGAACAGTGACTGGAAGGAGAAAATGCTGAGTGATTGATTTCTCCTTGCACCATTCCTTGCAGTTTGAATGAGGAGAACAATCTCCCTGCTGCTCGAGCTGCAGCCCAGCATCATTAACAAATAGCACTGGAAGGAAAAGTGGAGTGGCTGAATTGTCAGCTCCCCTTCGGAAAGTGTGCCCTGATTAGAATATCCATTAGTATAAATTGTGTTTTCATGGTGGGCCCACTGTGCTAAATATGAAACTGCGTTAAGCTGTCACGCCCTTCCCAGCCACTGAATGGAATTACCTGGTGCATCTGTTTAGCAAACTGCAAAACCTGAAGAGTTTGGCAATCGTTATTCTTTATTTTGTGCATTTTGAGTTGTTTCTTTGGCTCCTGCGTAGGCACTGCTGGGCTTTGGTTCACAGCAAGCCACCCCTCTGCATTTAAACGTAGTTACAGAGTGCTGGAAATTGGGCTGTGGAGAAAATTGCCTTTTTAACTTCGTGCAGTGCCATAATTCCTTCTTACTCCGTCTGCTCTGGTGCCAAAAGATTTGCAACTTTTTTGTTGATCTGAGAGATGATACATTTAAAATGGGTAAAAACAGCATTTCAAATGTTGCTGCCGGCTCGGATCAATGCTGACAGCTCGGCTTCCATGGGATGATTTAATGCATTCCTCCACCTGCTCACCAAGAGAGTGGCGTGACCCCAAAAAATCTGTGAAAAAACCTCTTTAAATCTCTTTCTAACTCATGAGGGAAGTGTGGTTTTTAGCCCTGCTGGTGGGACACACCCACAGAAGGGGGGAAGATCTGGGCTGGTGCTGCTGGTACTGGGAGAGAGGGAGGGAGGGAGGGATGGAGTCCAGGCCTGGAAGGGGTGAAATCCCTCTGTAATCCCTCTGGATTTCACAGGATCACGGTCTGGGGCTGGCTGGAAGGGAGCGCAGTGTGCCACTGCTGCAGCAGGGCCATCCCAGAGCAGTGGCACAGGATTGTGTCCAGATGTTCTGGAATTTCCCCAGGGAGGAGACTCCAGAGCCTCCCTGGTCACTCGTGTGCTGGCCCTGCCGTGGGAGGTCCACGAAATGCTTTGGGCAGTGGCTTTTGCCTGAGGTTTTCTCCATCCTGGCCGTGTTTGGGCTGAGGTCTCTGCAGGGTCAGAGCTGCTGCTGTCCCACTCTCCCCGGCCTGCTCTGCCCTTCCTCCTCTCCTTGCCCCCCGTGCTGCTGCTGCTCCCTCCTGCCCTTCCTCACCACATGAGAGGTACCAGATCTTGACATTTTTTTTTTTTTTGTGTCTAACTCGTGCAACTTTCCCAGAAATTCCCAGCTCCTGCAGGCACGTGGGGAATATCAGCCTGCAGAAACCAGGATTTGTTTTTCCCTGTGACCCTGACCCAGCTCAGGTTACCCCGTGAGGACCCAGAACCAAATGCATTTCCTGGCTGCTCGGGAGTCCCAGAGCACCGTTCCTGTTTCCATCTCCTCTCCTTGTTTCCTGTGCTGGTTTTGGCCCTTCTCCAGACCCATGGAACATCCCATCAGCTGAGGGACAGCTGGGAGGGGACATCCTTTTATTTCCTGGCTTTCGCATGGTTGTTCTCCCCTATACAGAGCTCCAGGGGCCTTTACGGAGTTTATAGGAATGGGTGGATGCTGAGCTAGGGGAACTTGAGGGGATGAGCCTGTCTGTGTTCCCTGTGAGGGGCTGGGGAGCCAGGAGCTGCTGGGATCTCTGCTGGAAGCAGCAGGACCCCAGAGCTTTCAGCCCCTGCTGAGGGGACCATGGCAGGAAGCAAAACCAGCCACGTCAGCTCCATCTTAGCCTGCAACTCCCAGATGCCAGCAGCTCCTCGAGATCCTCACAACTCCTAAATCTGCACTAAAAACAAACAAAAATGCTGACAACCAGGCCCTGCTGATTTCACTGCTCAAAACAGTTTGGCTTTCTCTTCTCCTCCCCTCTCCTACAGAGCCAAGGCTGGGTGCCGAGAGCTGGATCTGCCTGGGCTCCTGAATCATCAGAAGCTTTGTTACCCACACCAGCTGCACAACTTGGGGCTGGGATGAGCCTCAGCCAGGTTGTATTTCCCTCCTTTTCAGCTTGAAAGGCTGGAAGGGAGATCACAGAATGGGTGAGGTTGGAAGGGACCGCAGAGAACGGTTAACTCGGGAATTATCCTGCCCAGTGGGTCAAGACTCAATTGGAAGTTTCATATTTCTGGTTTAATTTCCAAACTGGAGCCACGCTTTTCTATTCAACCTTTCGTGCTAGAGGTGACAGAACAGGTCTGACTCAGCTAAATACAGTGGGAAGTGAGGAATGGGCTGGGAAAAATAATTCATTTATGGTCAAGTTGAATATTTGGGCAATTCTAGGTTAATCTGTCCCTTAGCTTAGGCCTGGCCTAAGGACAGCAGTCACACAGCACTGGAATGAGTGTGCAAATGTTCCAAACTGCAGGAGCTGAAGTGACTTTAACCCACAGGTCCAAATGCTGCCAGGACAGAGGACAAAACCAAGTGCAGGTGCACTGGGACTTAGAAAACTCTGGAATATTTGCTGGAGTAGAGTGATATTTTCTCCTAAAATATGGGTTTTTTTCAAGGAACAGTCTACCACTATTGATCCCAGCTGCAGTCCAGTCTCCATCATTATTAATAGTTCAATATAATTTAATACTTCATCATTATTAATTAGTTCAAGAAATGTGGGGACAACAGGCAGGGTGGGATTGTTTGGGTGCTCTGGGTAGGGCCAGGAGCTGGACTTTGATGATCCTTGTGGATCCCATTCTAGTCAGGATATTCCGTGATTCCATGATTACAGACAACACTGGCAGAAAAGCTTGAGCTGGGGAAGAACAATCTAGAATACATTAGATAAACGTGTTTGGTTTGGGTTGGATTTTTTGTTTTCATTTGCCTTGGGCTGATGAAATTCTTGATATACTTAAATATCAACAAAAGAGAAGATCAGGCAATGCCCCCTGCCCGTGGTTGTTTCTGGGGTATCAGGAAGGGGAAGTTTTTCAGGCAGGGGAGAAGCTCTAATGGGATGTATTTGAGGGGTTTCCTAAGGTTTAATGTAGCTGCAGGTGCACGGTACAATTTTCCTTAGTGACTTTTGCATTTGGATGAATTTCCTCATCTCTGGGAGTGTCCGAGGGCCAGGTTGGATGGGGCTTGGAGGAACCTGGCACAAAGAAACTTCTAATTAAAGATAGGACCAATTAACTGGGCATGCAGGGGTTGCAGCAAGGCTCAGCTGAGCTGGGGTGGGCTGTAACCTCCTGTGGGACAGCAGCATCAGGAATGGCATCAGCATCAGGAATGATGAGAGGGCTGGAAATTGGACTTGCAAAGAAAGATGGGAAATATTTAATCTGCAATTAAAACCTTTTTACTTGATATCAACCTTCAAATCAGAAGATGTTGCTGCAAAGGGGGAGGATGTGCTGAGTATGGTCTGAGCATGGTGGGGCTTGAAATGATGGGAAGCAGCGGCTGGACATGAGGAAAATGCTGTTTCTGTAACTCCTGTTGCTTTAGTAGGATGGCATCTAACAGGAGGAGTGAATGCCAAAGCAGGAAAAGGAGTGTCCTCCTTATTTCTGTATTGCTTCTGTTTGAAAAACACGAGTGTAATGCCAAAGTTTCATCTAGAATCACAGAATGTCCTGGGCTGGAAGGGATCACCCAGTGCAGCCCCTGGCCCTGCCCAGACCCCCCAACAATCCCACCCTGTGCATCCCTGGCAGCGCTGTCCAAAGGCTCCTGGAGCTCTGGCCGCCTCGGGGCCGTGCCCATTCCCTAGGGAGCCTGGTCAGTGCCCAGCCCCCTCTGGGGGAAGAACCTTTTCCTGCTCTCCAGCCTGACCCTGCCCTGGCACAGCTCCAGCCGTTCCCTGGCTCCTGTCCCTGTCCCAGGGAGCAGAGATGGGAGCTGCCCCTCGGGAGGTGCTGCAGACCCCTGAGCTCTGCCCTCAGCCTGCTCTGCCCCAGCTGAACACTCCCAGTGCCCTCAGCTGCTCCTCCTGGAGCCCCTCCTGACCCTTCCCCATCCCCGTGTCCCTCCTTTGGACACTCTCCGACAGCTTTAGACCCTTCTGATATTCAGGATGATTCTGAAACCATCACTTAACGCTGCACCTCTGGATGCTGGATGTGTTTTCTCCTCCCCCCTGCCTGCCCAGGGCTGCACCCCCAGCCCTGCTCGTGCCCCTGGTTCTGCAAAAACCCCATCCTGGGTCTGCCTGGGGGGCAGGAGATCTGCTGCTTCCTTCCCAAATGGAGGAACAAATTCACAATTGAACAACTGAACAATTCACCATGCCGGCCAGAATTTCCCGTCTGGAAAACGGAGCTGATAACAGAAGGAAAAGAACAGAAATCCATTAATATTTTATAAAGCATTCAAAGCCTGTAGTGCTGAGTGCCACAGAAAAGCCTCTGAGGAGATAAACAAATTTCTGTCTTCGGAGCAGATGTTGAAATAATGATGGTAAATAAGGCACAAGGCCACACTCTGCACTTGGATCTCTGCTGCTCCTCCGTGCCCGGAGAGCTTGGGAAGGAAGGAGTCACCCCAGAAGGGATGCAGCAAAATTTGTATGTGCATCAAGGTTTATTTAAAATTGAGGGAAATAACCTGGTTTTCACATTCCCAAGCCCTGGACACCTTGATTTTGCCCTCCTGGTAACACTGTAGAGCACGGGGTAAGGAAGACTCCAGTGCAGGGAAAAAACGGAGACTGTAAAGCTAAAAAGAAATATTGTGATGGCTTTAAAAAGCAAGTATCACCTGGAGCAGGAAAGATGGGGCACAATTGGACTTGGTGGCATTAAAGGCCTTTCACAACCTTGATGAGTCCATGATTTTGATAATTAAAAAGATGGCACATATTTCGAATAAGCAGCTCAGTGTTGGGTAATTTTTGTGGCCTGTAAAGTTCAGCCATGATGTTTGCAGCAATATTAACTACAACGTTTCCATCAATATTAGCTCTAACGTTTCTTCCAATATTAACTATTTAATTTACACCAATAGTAACTGTAACTTTTGCACCAATATTAACTATATCATTTACACCAATATTAACTAGAACATTTACACCAATATTACAATACCAATAGAAAAAGTCTTGATTGTCCAGACAACATAAAATAAAAATTATAATCACAGAGATAGAATTTATTATTTTTTCAACCTGTGTCTGTCAGAACAGCTTGAATAAGCTTTGAGTGTTTCTACCCTTTCCTTGTCTCTCTTTCCCTGCCCCCAAAATCAGGACAGAAGCTGAAGCTGAATTTCTGACTTGCTGGTTTTGCCCTGTGAGGGTTTTGCAGGTTCAGCAATGTTGCTTTTCTAGAGAGAGGAAATTTCGGGGTCAGCCTCTTCTCCCAGGACAGGGGGAAATGGCCTCAAGTTGTGCCAGGGGAGGATCAGGTCGGATATTAGGGAAAATTTCTTCTCTGAGAGAGCGGCCAGACCCTTCCAGAGTGGTGGCATCACTGCTCCTTGGAAGTGTTCAAAATCCAGGTAAATGTGGCACTTGGAGATGAGGCTCGGTGGGCACACGGGGCTTCGGTCGAAGCTTGGTCTTGATTATCTTGGAGCCTTTTTCCAACCTCAGAGATCCTCTGATTTTTAAATAATTGCTTGAAGGTGGGATGTGATTTCCTAGGGATTTGAGTCTTTGGTCTCTAAGCCATTCCCGGTGCTCCTGTGTCCCTCACGCGGTGCTGTGGCCTGGGGGTGACCTCATGGTCACTTCACTCTGGGGTCCCTGTTGCTGACAACCGGACACGGCTGCAATGGCTTCACCCTCCCAGCTTTTCCCACATTTTGGGAATGTTCTTTGGGGCAGCTTTTGCCCACCCACACCTCCCCAAACACTGCTTTTCCCTGGTTTTTCAGCCTCCTCTGTGTAGGAACAATTCCCTGAGGTCTGCACACCTATTTTGGGTTCAGCTGCAGCCTGGAAGTGCAGGATGGGATTGGATAACCCTCGTTGCCATCGGAAGCTTTGCTAATTAGCAGCGCTGCAACGTGCAGCAGTTCCAAAAGCCACCAGAGGCACAAACCCACATTTTTAACTCTGCTTTTCACCTCTGTTGGAGGCACTGCCCAGGCTCTGTGATCACACCACGTGTCGGGGCACGGCGGTGCCTTGGGCTCTCCACTCCTGCAATTCCAGGTCCACTAAACAGAAGGAACTCAAGTACTTTGAGCTTCGCCTCCTGGGTACCCGGCCTGCATAAACACAAAAATGCAGACTCAAAAAAACCCAAACAACAGAAAGCCAACATTCTATAATTAAACCAGCACTGATCTGGTGCCTGCTCCCTGGTTGGGCCTGGCTGTCTGAGCTGCTGGAATTAGGCAGGTAAACACACAGATGTACCCGTGCACATCCATCCTGGGAGCCACTGCTCCCTGTTCCAGCCCCTGTTCCCTCCCCGCCTCAGCCTCCCCTTGCTCAGCTGCTGCTCCCCCGCCTGCACGGGAGGGCCAGAGCTCGTGGCTCAGCTCCCAGCTGTCCTCGCCTTACCCTCAGCAAATTCTCATTATTTGGCATCCTGAACTCCACACTTGCGTCTTTTTCCACATGTGGACTTCCAGTGTTAATCTGGGAAGGAGTGGAGGAGGCAGGAGTTGTCCCAGCTGTGCCACCTCTCCGTGTTTCTGGCGAGGCTGACACCTGTGCCGGGGGGAAAACTTTGCTGTTCAGCCAGGAAGCCACTTCCTCTGATCCCTTAAAACTGTTTTTTCTTCTCTCCTGTTCTTTTGCTTTAGCTACATCCACCTCAGTTTCCAAGTGAGCTGTCCCCAAGCCACGGTTGGTCAAATATCCCTGCACCTTTCTCCTTTAGTAACCAAAGGACCTGTGAGCAAGCCCAGAGCACGAAATCCCTCTGAAAATTGCTCTTAATTCAGATTTCCCTGTGCTTAGGAGCATTGCCTGTAAATACCCGTGCAGGCTTTGAACATTTGTCCTCTATTTTAACCCACACCAAAAAAAAAAAAAAAAAAAAAAATTAAAAAAAAAATCCTAATAAGCTGTGCTGGCATCACTGAAGTCTTCGACAGATCATGTAGGGCTTTGTGCTCTGTCTTTGTTAGGCATAATTAGCACTTTGAATGTGCACACATCAGATGGTGCCTGAATAGGAGAATTCCTTTAACCCCTCAGCCTCCACGGCGCATCCATCCCTCAGCGTGTCCTGGAATGACACTGCCAGGAAGCAGCAGGAGAATTCCTGGTGCCAGCGCTGTGCTTTGAGGCGCCGCGTGGCACCGAATCAAAAGCGCCGAGTCCGTGCTCAGCGCTCCACGTGTGGGGTAGGCAGTGGCGGGAGTGTTGGTTGTTAACGTTTTTATATTAATTCCAGCCTCGAGTCTCTTTTCTTTTATGTCTTTGTGAACATCCGGCACTGATACGGGGAGTTTAAATCTCCTCTTCGCAGGCAGAGGGGCTGCGATCGGGTCTGGTAAAGGGGCTCGGGTGCGGTGATGTCAGGATGGAGAGAAACTGCTGCTTCTCTGCTGAATTCCACGTTTTTCTGAATAGGAAAAAAACCCTCTTGATATTCCGTTTAATTTACTTCAGGGAGTAGGATTTGAAGGTGGACAATCAAACCCCATTTTGCTCCAAATCCAGGAGCAAAGCACAGCCTGGACAGGAAGGGAAGGGAAGG